>CAUYRH010045654.1:0-38750 GCA_963574655.1 Perodicticus potto
CAATCAGAATGCACCTCAATTTATAAGAGAAACTCTAACAGACATGAGCAACTTAATCTCCTCCACAACCGTAGTTGTCGGAGACTTTAACACCCCTCTAACAGTGTTGGACAGATCCTCCAAAAGGAAGCTAAACAAAGAAATCATGGATTTAAATTTAACCATCCAACATTTGCACTTAACAGACATCTACAGAACATTTCATCCCAATAAAACGGAATACACATTCTTCTCATCAGCCCATGGATCATACTCCAAAATCGACCACATACTAGGCCACAAGTCTAACGTCAGCAAATTTTAAAAAATAGAATTTATCCCCTGCATCTTCTCAGACCATCATGCATCCTTTTCTACAATCACCCTCTCCCCTCTTATATGTATTTTTAATCTAGTAGATTTGTTATGTCTCATTTTTTGCCCTTACAATTAATAGTTATTATTGCTTTATACAACCCATAATTTTCTTGAGAGAGAGTCTCTCTCTATCACCCTGGGTAGAGTGCAGTAGCATCACAATAGTTCACTACAACTTCAAACTCCTGGGTTCAAGTGACCCTTCTCCCTCAGCCTCCTGAGTAACTGGAACTACAGGCCTGCATCACCTAAATTTTAACCAGTGTTTGCTTCACTACCTTTTGAGCAGCATTGTAGAGAAAAACAAAGTTGATGCTGAGTATGGTGATTTACCCCTATCATCCTAGATGCTAGGGAGATTGGATGATCCCTTGAGGCCAAGAGTTTGAAACCAGCCTGCTCAACATAGGAAGATCTCATCTTGCAGAAAAAGAAAATAGGTCAAAACATAGAAAAGAACATCATATTTTTGAAAGTGAGTTATAATTTTAAATAAGATTTATAAAAAGTAATGACAAAATTTGTAATCCAGTGGCAAGCTTAAATAATAGGCTACAACAAAAGACTTCT
Organism: Perodicticus potto; assembly: GCA_963574655.1. Taxonomy (NCBI): domain Eukaryota; kingdom Metazoa; phylum Chordata; class Mammalia; order Primates; family Lorisidae; genus Perodicticus; species Perodicticus potto. Next base: position 928 of record CAUYRH010045654.1, read on the forward strand.
GGAATAATTTTATTCATAGTAACTGAAAAATTTTATGTGCTTGAGAGGATTTTTACTAAGGGTTTGTTAAGGCAAATTTTTAGTGTTGTTCTGATTAAAATGTGTTTTTCCCCTTGAATAAAATTCTATGTGGCAATTTTTTTCTTTTCACATATTGAAAGTTATTCTATTGTCTTATGATTTCTATTGATGCTGTTGAGATGTTTACAGTCTCTCTAATCATAGGCCTTTGAAGAAAATCTTCCTTTCTCTATGTCTGCTTTTGAAATATTCTTTCTGCACTTGGCATTCTGCAATCTTATTGTAACATAATATGTCTAGCTGTAACTCCTTTTTATTTACTCAGTTGAGTTTTATTAGCCTCCATCAATCTGAGTATCCATGCTTTTCAATTCTGGAAAATATCTACAATTATTTCCTCCCTTACTTTTTCTCATTATATAGAATTGTTTTTACTGGAAGCTTAATTAAATACATATTAAATCTTCTCATTCTGTCTGCCAACCCCCTTAAACTCTGTTATATATTTCATGCTGTGTCTTATACTAAATTGAGGGTAATTATTTAAACACATATTATTTTTTAGTTATACTCTGGTATACTTCAGCTATACTCTGGTATAGCCTGTTATTTAATATTTCCATTGGATTTTCAGTTTTAATCATTATTATTTTTTATTTCTACACTTTTTTTATAATTAGGACTATATTTAAAAATATATTATTCTTTTCCATGTTTCTACCTACTTTTCTTTCAATATCTTAAATGCATGTGTGTACATATATATTCAGTAACTAAATTATTTGTTATTTGTAAGCTCTTTGCTGATTCTTTATGTATTTTGGAATTGTAGACTTCAAATTCATGTCTAGCAGGGTTTTATCTCTGGGAATCCTGAGTAGTGTCCTGTCCTTTTGGGAGACATTCCTGTATAATTTTAGTCAATATCAACTACTTAGGGTAATTTACTATTTGTAGCCTCCCAATCCACCAGTGGGGGGAAATTTAAGTTTTAAGCCCTTGTGAATGTAGGCTAAAGTGCATAAATTTTTAGAGGAGACATTTTTCCTGCCCAAGCCCAGGTTAGAACAGATGAGTTTACTAGTTTGTTCAAGTCTGCCTTTGACCAAAGGATCTGATCTTTTATGGATCCTGACTTTATATGGTACCCTCTGTTCTAAGCTTTTATCACCATTAATAATCAGCCTTCTTAGTTTCAAAGATGGGAAAAGTCTCGCCAAGCATGCCTGAGTCTATATCACCTTTGACTATGTAACATTGAATTTTGATTCCTGCTTATTTCTCATCCATTTTTGGAAGTTCACTTCTGAGTCTAAAAGGAATATTTGCTGCATTTTTATATAATGTTTCTAGGTCTTTTGTATCCATAGGGTTTTTCAAATTACTTGATATGCCATAATGCTGAAAATAGACATGAAACGTTATCATTCATATTTGTCATACTCTGTGTGATTCTGGCTCAACAACTCTATTCCAAGCATCTACCCTTCCTTCAATGGCATTCTCTGCTTTCCTAAGCCCTAGCTATAAATTAAGATTCAATTAAATTTCTGCCCTTTTTGTGAAACACCACCTGACTATCCCACCCCACTGACCAACACAGATGGGATAGGAGTCAGACATCAGTTCCGCAGTAATATCTAGATTCCCACTCACTTCTAAGTGTCTCGGGAAGAAATGGTGCTAGTCTTTCTCAATATATCTAATGTCATGCATTGCCATTAGTAAAAATGCAGGTTTAACTTACAAATGTCCTCAAATGTGCAAAAGAAACCAAAGACAAAACAGAACAAAAACCCTCTTTCCCCCTTTGCAAAAGCTGTCTTTCCTCTCAGCTTCATGTATTTCTTAGTCTTCTAACAGTAATTTAATGCCTAATCCATTCTATTTAGATCTGCTGCTTTGATTTATCCCTTTAAGTAATGTCCACTCTGTTCAGGAAACCACCTCTTACTATTTCATCTCTCTTAGCTCATTATGCCTTTCTCAGTTCACCCTTAGAATGTTCCTGAGTATCAGAGAGCAGTGTGTCTTACACAAACTTGTACTGAGGACAAAAGTCAAAGTCTAGAAACGTGATGCTATCTGGCTACTTATGTCACAGAATGAGATCTCTTGTTCACTTCATTGTAGCTTGTCCTGCTAGAATTCTTAGATAATGAATAAGGCCTGTGTAACTCAAGACGATCTTGTCTTTGACTTTGGTTAGGGAACACCGTGTCATTGCCATAATTTCCATTTGTGCCTCTGCCTGGCAGTCTAACCCAGCACCGACACAGCAGGCTGCATGGTGGGCCCCTGGCTGTCAAACACATACTCATACCAAGTGTCACTGGAAATGCCTTAGAAAAGTTAAAACTTTATGACCTTGTATAACAAAGGTGGGTGAAACTGAACCTCAGAATGAGCTGGAAAGGGAAATAGTCACATATCACATGAAAGTTGGAAATAAGGTCGAGAGAGTGTGGCATATTTGTTCCATGCCATACTGGGGTGTTATTCTTAACTTTTTGAAAAGTATATTATAGCAATGTAACTGGAGAGGTTATACAACCTAGGCAAGCAAACCTCCCCTGATGGTCTAGAGGGGCATTTATGATTTTATGTTATGTTCCACAGTTCCTTTAAGGAACAGCTAAGGACCTGCCTGAATTTGTTTTCTATGCCTACAAGTTTATTCTCACATGCTGAGCCTTTAACTGGGGAGGGATAGCGTGGGTTCTTCTGCATCCCTATAGGATCAATCTGGAGTCTTCCTTGCCTCATTTAACTGGCACATCTTCCCATTTTGCCCAATAATTTATATCTTCACTGAGCCTCATTTTCAAAGGTTTGTCTCCCTTTTGGGGTATGTCATTAAATATGTTCTTTAACAAATCCCAACTTTCACCACATTCCTTTCTTCCTACCTTGGGAAAAGTAAGGTAAAATGTCCAGTACTCAGAAAGGTGAGAGAGAAAGCACATTACTAATTTTCAGAATATTAAACCCATTAACATCTTAGTACCTTATCATACACAAGATAAATGGAGATAAAAATAGCTAAGTCATCAGTCTTAGGGCTGTTCTCATATGAAGTAGATTATAACTTTGCTTTCATAATGTTGGCAGAAAACCAGGGCTAGGAAATTGGAAGATATTTTAATAAATTATGGGTCATATGGAAGTTAATAAAATTATAAAAATATTTGCTTGTCTTCAATAATGCACATATAAAACCAATTCTCTAGCAACTTTTATCTTTTCACTTCTGACTTAAAGGCAAAACAGCACAATAGCATGTATTGAATTGGGACAAGATTCATGAGTCCTAGACTTTGGGAGAACCAGACCCCATAGAGGAATCTTTCTTGAGAGTCAGACCTAGGTGGAGAAAAGAACTCATTTAGCTGTTCCCTAAGGGAACCATGGAACATATCATAAAATCATAAATGCCCCTCTAGACCATCAGGGGAGGTTTGCTTGCCTAGGCTGTATAACCTCTCCAGTTACATTGCTATAATATACTTTTCAAAAAGTTAAGAATAACACCCCAGTATGGCATTGAACAAATATTCCACACTCTCTTGACCTTATTTCCAACTTTCATGTGATATGTGACTATTTCCCTTTTCCAGCTCCTTCCGAGGCTCAGTTTCACCCATCTTTATTATGTAAAAGTCCTGGGGAAAAGGACTTTTAGTCCATACTAAGTAGAATCTTTCCTGAGTTCTCTATTCTCTTAAAGAGACTTAGAATCTGAACCCCCCTATAGATGCCCCACTTCTGAGCCTGAATTGGACTGCATTAGATCTGAATTCGGACTCTTCCAAGTCATAATCTCCCAGTGGAATAGTTCCAGCCCTAGACCAATCCCCCCTAGTCTCTGTTATACCCTTCCCCTCCAATAATTCAAATCCTTGACTCTTCCAGAGTCACCATTAATGTCAGAATCTCTTTTGGGGGACTCTCCACTCCCCAGTGTCCCCTCCTTTTCTTCTACTTGCTGCCAAATCTCCCTTCAAAAAGAAGGAAAAAGCAGCAAAAAGTTTGCTTTAACTTCATTTATGCACTCTTAGCACTTTCTCCCTTAACTAATTCATCTTGCCTCTGGGCCAAAATACCTAAAATACCTTCACGGTAAAATCCAAAGGAAATATCAATGAAAAGGTTGGACTAAGTGATCTCTAAGGACCCTTCCAGAGATAAATTTTGTGACTTCATATGAGGACAACAATGCAAAGGAAAAATCCAATACAGGCCTTAAAAAAAATCCTATAAGTAAATATTAAAAATTCTTTATGCATGAAATGCTGAGTGTTGGTAGACTAAATATATATAGTGTTGGTAGACATATATATATACACACATACATACATATATGCTCCCTAGCCCCAGTGACCCTATCACCTCATTACTAAATGTATAAAACCAACATGCAGGAAAAGTCAAATAGTTTTTGAGAAAGCCATTCATTTAGTCATTTATGCAGAAATGATTTAAAAAAAAAGCCCCATGGGACTTCACTTACAAATGAAGTAAACAAATACAACAGGCCATATGGGGAAAGAAGAGGATATTTTGGGTAGGAAGAGTAACCAACCACCTCCTGTAGGGGAAGGCAGAAATGTCTTCGTGGAAAAAGTGATGTCTCATCTGATTCTTGAAAAGTGTGCTTGTGTCTGTCATACCTGTGTGTGGGCATTGTATATATTTGGTAGAACCATGAGCAAATTGAACCAGAGGAAGGTAATGATCTGAGCAAAGGGAATAGCACTTGTAAAGGTCCAGAAGTTAGAGTAAAGGCACCACCTTTTCAGGCAACTCGGAGTATTTCAGACAGGCTGGAGAACATCCAAATATCAATACAAGGCCAGGCGCCGTGGCGCACACATGTAATCCTAGCCCTCTGGGAGGCTGAGACAGGCGGACTACTTGAGTTCAGGAGTTCCTGAAGAGGAACTTGCTCAGACCATCCTAGGCAAGAGAGAGACTCCATTTTTATGTTTTAAAAAAAACATAAAAATTAGCCAAGTAGCTACTGAGTAGGCTGAGGCAAAAGGATTGTTCAAGCCCAGGAGTTTGAGATTGCTATGAGCTATAATGTCACAGCACTCTACCCAGGATGACTAAGTGAGACTCTGCCACAAAAAAAAAAAAAAAAAAAAAATTACAATATAAAACAACACACTCATGTACAGTTTAGGAGATGCCACAGAAAATAATAAGTGAATTTCCATTTGTGTGAGGTAAATAAAATGCCATGGCTTCAGAGGCTGAATACCAGGCATTACTTGAAATTAGCTACACTAACACAGACAGAAGACAGGAGTGTTCATATTGTTGTAACTCTGTAATTATATTCATCTTCAAGCTGGCTGAATTAGCTAGATTTGGAAGAGGCCAAAGGGTTATTTTTTTTAAAACCTAGTAATGACATAAAAAATTTATTAACTGTCTTCCTGGTATTTTAAGAGTGCTTATTTATTATAAGGTTGTTAGGGGTCCTTTCAACATTTCCTAAACATACTGTTTATTAAACCTTGCCTGTAAGTGTGACCAGTTCCAATCCTGTCTCAGTCAGTCTCCTGCATGGTGACCATTCGCATGATTTCTTCTCGCACTGCCACCTTCAGGTGGTCCAGGGCATGATTACACAGTCTCTGACGTGCCTACCTGGTGCAGTTGATGCACGCATGGGCCTTTCTCCTCTGCTGTTTATGTATAGCCTGTAATTAAGAGGAAAAAATACCACCAGTCTGTGAAAAAAAAAAAAAGCCAAAAACCTAGTATTATAAAATTATATATATTTTTTACTTAAAGATACATAAAGGTAGAATATTAACTATTATATATCCAGAAAGCAAATTGCGTGAACTATACAGTGTTTAGAACTATACAGTGTTATTCAACTTAAGTATGTGACTAATGATTGAAATATTAATTATTAATAAAGGTAATTATGTCATATAGCTTAAATTATTCATTAATTGCTATGTGATACAAATAAAACACTAGGTAATAATTCATAATTTCTTTGATATGCTTATTTTTATATTTCTTTGTGGCTCTATCTTAAGAGAATAGATTTCTAGGAAAATTACCAAATCAAAATGTATAACTTTTAAGATGATCTTACCATGTTTCTTCTCCAGACAATTATTTTGGTGTTTTTTTTAACCAATTTGGGCTAAGGTGTGTAAGCTTGAAATCCTCAGCAGTACAATGTGTTCATCTTTTTTGTCAGGATAGGTAGAAGGTGATCATCTGCTCGAATTCACACTGATATGATTAATAATGAAGGGGAAAATTTTTCACATATATAAGTCAGTTGTGTAGCTTCCATTAACTTTTTATCCTTGGTTTGGTCTCTTTCCAGTTAATTGAATAGAATTTAGAATTAAAACACTCATTTAAAAATTCAGTTGAATAACATAATTTTTGAAATGGTAATAGTAAATGTCACCTTGTAACTGAATGAATATTTAAAAATTAATCAACTTTTCATTTCCTATTAGTTAACTCAATGAGGTTTCATTAACACAATTATTTTTAATTCTGTTCTGGTTTATTGGTTGGTTGGTTTGCTTTAAACTTGGCTTTTAGGCTCAGTGCCTGTAGCTCGCAGTTAGGGCGCCTGCCACATATACCGGAGCTGGCAGGTTCGAACCCAGCCTGGGCCTGCCAAACAACAGTGACAACTACAACCAAAAAATTGCCAGGCGTTGTGGCAGGAACCTGTAGTCCCAGCTATTCGGGAGGCTGAAGCAAGAGAATTGCTTAAGTCCAAGAGTTTGAGTTTGCTGTGAGCTATGATGTCACAGCACTCTACCAAGGACTCACGTAGTGAAACTCTGTCTCAAAAAAAAAAAAAAACAAAAAAACTTGGGTTTTACTTTTGAATTCCAAAGTTGGGCTTCTCACTGAAGATTTCTACATCTTCAGTTTTCTTTCATTTATTAATACTCTTTCTCCCAGGCTACATGTTCAACCATATTACTTAGTAGCAGCTGAAAAAATGTGAAAAAGAAATTGTATTCCAGAGAAATAAATCTTTAACAATAGAATTTAAAGGGAGATTTATTTAAATAGAATTTAAAGGGATCGTCTTTCTCTATGTTGTCAGCCATGAGGTTTATAAAATCTATCCAGAATGAAATACAGTAAAACCTTCGTAGCTGACCACCTCCCTACATTCACCAGTTCCTTAAATTGACTTAATTTTCATAGATCAGACATGTCTCACATATACATATTAGTGTAGTAGGCCTAGTTCCCTATTTTGACCACCTCTATATGTTGACCTGTTTGTTGGACTCCCTTGGGTGGTCAACTTACATTGGTTCCACTGTATAATCTTAATAGAACAACTAAAATACAAGAAATATACAGTAGAATCTCTGTAAAGACTACCAAAGAGATTATAACAAACTGGTCAACATACAGAGGTGGTCACTATAAGGAATCAGGCTTTAGTACATGTGGTATATGTCTACTTTATGAAAATTAGGTCAACTTAAAGAAATGGTCAAGGTAGGGAGGTGGTCAATTATGAAGGTTCTACTGTATTTAGTATCTATATACAAAATACATGCATAGTATATAAAATAAATTATAATCTAATCAATGTAATTAACACATGATTTATTGTACATATAATAAATAACATACATACAGGGTGGATACAAGTTCATCTGCAACTTACTGTGTTAAACTACTTTAAATTGCACATGAATTTTATGTCCACACTGTATATGCATGGATTTTACTAATATGCTACCAGAGATGTACAAAAAATCTCGGTAAATAAAATTTTAATAATAATCTTGAATCCTAGTTGCATTTACACCATAAATAAAAACTCAGATTTTATGACTTTAGAAGTCATGGAAATGTTTTTGCCAACTTTGTCAGGGGTCTATTTCATTACCAAGGAAAGGAAATCATCAAGCTCAGTATTCAAGATTGCACAAGCTTTCAAGGGGAAAGCGTCAACCCTGAAAAATAAAACTTTAAGCAACCAGAATGTCTTCTTATATTTAGAATATTTTCCATCAGAGAAATGATAGTTGTGAAATTCACATTAAAGCAGAATTTTAGTGCTGACATCTATCACCTCCCAGGCATCTAGAAATCAAAACAAGAAAACTCCTTCAGAAAAGTGGAAGTTTGACTTTTTCCTAGTCATTTAAAAAATAAAAATGCATTCTGTATTCCTTTCCCAAAGTTTTTAGTTGTAACCCTCTAGGTATCTGCTTCTTGCAGGCTACCAGACCATTAAAGTCTGATAGAGGTTAAAAGAAGAATTCTAATCAGATTTAACAAATCTTCTCTGAAATGATTTATCTTGTCATAGCTACAGAGCAAGCTAAATTGAAAAGTAAATTAATCTGCTTCTCTAAAGGTGAACACTAGCCTGGAATGTAGCCCGTGACAGTAATTAATGCCCTATAGCTTTCTTTTCCATGCTCAGGTCAAGAAACCTAGTAGTAATTTAGGGATGTGGAACAACTGTGTTGAGCTCCATTCATTTCAGCCTTCCTGGGTGAGGAAAGATTGGCATGTTCGCACATTTTCAGCCTCTCCAAAAAAGCTTCTGATAGGCATTTCCATTTCACAGTTCTTATTTAAGTTTTATATAAAAACAGATACTTTTCTACTTTCCTGTAGGGAAAAAAAAGGAATTGATCATCAATAAACCCTATGCTTTATAATCTCATGGATGGGTTTTTAGGACTCATTTATGAAATAATTAATAAGCATTTGAAGTCATTTCCCCCATGTACTGCTATTTGTGAATACAGAGAGATTAAAAAAATATATTTTTAGCTGTTCAACAGTAGATATAATTGTATATACTACTCCCCAAGCCCAGTTCTTAATATCAAAAATTAGCCAGAGGATTTCCTTTCTTCTCTTGGACATAGGTTGTTCTTGTTTTACAAGTCACTAGGATTGTTCTTTTCTTTTTATCTAACACAAGAAAATCTCAAGGAACACCTTAGCATGAAAAAGAAGGAGCAGGGATTGGATATGAGAGATTTAGAGAAAGTAAAATTGAAATGTCAAAAAGATTTGAGGTGAGGTGAAATTGAGGGAAAGGAATGCCTACAGATTAGCTCCCCTATTTCTGCCTTTATGCACTGTGTAGCTAAGGGCACTTCCATCAAAATAGGAAATACAGAGAGAAGAGGGGTTTAGAGGGGAAAACAGAGTTTAGTTTTTGATATACCATTTGTGAAGTATGCATGGCACAGGCAGACTGATATGAAAGTAGAAGCTTGAGAGAGAAATCAGAGCTTAAGAAATCGACTAGGGAATCTTTAATACCTAAGAATTCTTAGAAATCATAGGATTGGGTGGGATAAGCTAATATTATGGTAATGATCTATTAATCTAGGCCCATTCTCCAAGCAGAAAACTATTACAGTTTTAAGACCATTACTGAACCAAAGAACAGATTCTCTAGAATGTACACACTATTTCTTAACAATCTTCCTTTTAATCCAAGAAGTAACATAATCATAAAACAATATAAATTTATGAATTTCCTAAAGAAATTATGAGGCCAACAGCCACCTCTAAGGATAATGTATGTTTTCTTCCTAAAACGATCTAATTTAGAAAAGTATCCCTAGCATAAAATAGAACTTTCTCGAGCTAATTTCATAAACCCTCCATTTTTTTTTTCAGTAAAACACAGAGAAATTTTATTTAGGAACAAAGAGAATGCTTAGAGTACTTCCAGGGAGAGTTAGAAGTGAGTTTCTCATGAATGAGAAGTGATGAGAAAGACAGAGACACAGGGCAGTATAGAGATATAAATACCCTCTCTCTCTTCATTTGAAATTGTAACTCTTTATTGGACTCTCTGCACCCCCAGTCACCTTTGCCCTTTTCTGCTGGCTATTGATCATTGTCTTTTTCTATTGATCATTGGCTGCCTAAGTTACCTTACAGCAGCCCTCCATTTTTTAATGTGCTTGTACTCACGTATTTTCATGTCAATAAAAGAAGAATTAAAACATTGAGTTTCCTTACTATCTAAATTGCAGAATGTTATAGACTGAGATTTTATTTTTAAGGTGTATATTTAAATACTATTAGGTGTTAGACTATCTACCATTTGTGAGAAATGAAAGCAACACTGAAAATGTTCTGATGTACTTTTAAAATACAGAACTAGTATAGATTATTTAGGGATTATAAGTTTGCCTACGAATTTTGGTACCAAATCTTTCCATTCCAGGGAGAGGATAGACTGAGGACAGAATTTGAGGGTATATCACACAGATAATAGGAAGCAGAAGTGATCTGAAGTAGGTAAAATATTTTCCAAAAGCTGGCACTTTGTTTTTTGCACAAATGGAAGTGTGTATAAAAATATCTCTGGATTTTTAAACACCTTGATTTTGTTATCTTTCTTGAAGTTTGTGAGAATAGTGTTTTCACAACCACCTTTTGCACCTTTCCTTAAAACTTTGAAAACATGCAACAGAAATATTTGTCCGTATAATAAAAGTACAATATTTACATAGAAACAAAGAATGATCTTTAAAACAGATAACAAGTGTAAGAACAAAATGGAAATTTGAGAAACAGTAAGACTTTTCACCTTCAAAATCACAGGGTTGACACCAAAACTCAATGACAAACTCCTAAACTCTACTTGTTTGATTGTCAGAATATCTCCTGATGACACATTAGTCAAACCCTAATGTGGTTCCAGACTAAACCCAAAGCCATTCTGTGCGAACACTACAAAAAAGGAAACCCAGTTTCTCCTCCACCCAGTGTCTTAATTCTGACAGGATGATTTAAGGTCTTCATTTCATGACATTTCATTGGGCTTTTGATGCGGTCGGCTTTTACCTTTTTCTGGCCTTGTTCATTGATTAATAAAAAGCAATAATTCAATAGAATGTGAAATGGTCATAGGAGTTTTAAAGAAAACAATTCAGAATAATGGGTTAGCTAGCATTGGAATATTTTAGATGCAGTAGTCAGGGAGGCTCTTTTTGAAGAAGAGAGTGTTGACAGAGACCTGAATCAGAAGCACAAAGGCTCAGGCTGTCAGCAGTGCTCTGCAGTGTTTAAGAACAGAAATGAGGCTAGGTTTCAGTGAGTGAGGAAAAGGGTAGAAATTAAGTTTAAAAAGTAGTACCCGGAGGCCAGGTCATTTCCGTAGGCTGTGGAGAGAGCGTGGTATTGAGCACCCACCTCAGATCTCTAAACTTGGTGCATTTTCAAACATGGTTTGGATTTTCTCACCAGCTACCTTGTCTCAGGCTTCCTTGGGTAAACTTGTTAAACTGTCTTCTGGTTCATCTGGGCCCCTAAGCTGCAGACCCTTTCACGTCTCATCAGTCAGGGTTTGACTGTCTTCCTGGAGACCCCTGTTGAAAATTTCTTTCTAGGCCTCCTACTTATTATCTCTAACCAAACAAATGCACTGAGCCTTGTTCCTCATACCCCAGAAAGAGACAGTAAAACAGAAGGAAATTGCATTTTTTTCCCCCAAATATCGTGATAGATCTTCCCTTGTGTGCCTTCTCCAATCCTGGGCCCCTACCCTTGCTACAATCCTCACATTCACGGGGACACTTCAAGCTCCGGTTCTTGTCCCAGTGAGTCTTGGGAGCATTAAACTTTTTTTGTCTGCTTTCTAACATTTCACGATTAATGTTTGTTTAAACTCATAATTTAATAATTCTTGCTTTTCTTTTTAAATTGACATTAATCCATTTGTCGGAGAATATTAATTCCAAAAACGTGACAAAATGTTCATTCTTTATAAAGGTTAATGAGGTACATGTCATGAAAAGGTTATCAGGAAACAAAGTGCAGTCCATGTTTTAACACGTGAAAGGAAGCATCTAGCTCAAATGTCTACAATATTTAATGAAAACGTCAGAAAATAAAGTTATAAGATTTTTAACTTTAAACAACCTTGGCAGAGAATATCATTGCATACACAGACAACTGTATGAATTATTAACTTATAAAAGACAGTTTAGAATTAACTTTAACATTGGTGGTCCAAGCAAAATGTTAAAGAGATTAATTTTGCAGTTTGTTAGGGAATGTGACATTTAAACAAAAATAGAATAATGGCAAGATCATTAAAGGTCATTTTTGCCCTGATACAGAATTCATATCTGAGAAATAGTAAAAACACCAAAGTAACCAAACAAGAGAAAGAAGTATTTTTAAAAAATTAGGAAGTCAATATACTCAATGATATAATATACTCAAACAATTGTTTGATGAAAGAAATTAAAATGGAATGCCTAGAACCTCAAGGAATCAATTCAAAACCTCTTCTTAAATGAAGGAATCGCCAGTCAAATGACAACAATAGATCTGTTATCTGCCAACCACTGGCCACCAGTATGTCACAGACTTTTACTGGAGCATGTTAAGCACAGGTATTCTTTCCCAACTAGCTAGTGAAACAGAATTCCAGCCACACACTCCTCTCCCAGGGGTATTCATATTAACAATATGAATTGTCCTTTTTTTCCCTTTCCTTTTTGCTAAGTTCTTGTTGAATCTTAGAGTGAAAAAGAACTTTAAAAATAGTCTGGTTCAAAGATAATAAATCATATGTGCATTCCCTGCTTCCGCCTTTCCCATGGAGGAGATGCCTCCTCCATGGAGTGTTGTTTTCTATGTAGCATAGAATCTATCTCATAATTTTCAATAGATCATTTAAGGCAACCACTTCCAATCAATTGGTGCTCCAGAGAAAAACTACCTGCTATATCTAGTCTTCTCCAAATTTCCATTTTACTGTTAAGAAAACAGGAATTCAGAACTATTTGCAGATAGATTAAATATTCCATCTATAAAATTGATATGGAGCTCCTCTTTGCTGGATATGTTAATCCACACAAGCAGGAAAATTAACATATGTTAAAGTGCTTTGCTCCTAATCTAAGTTCCTGAACCCAAATATGTAAACAGATCTGTTTAGTACAGAGCTGCCTTTGAAAGACTCACTTCTTTAGCATTTCTACCTCTACACGTAAGTATTAGAGTATCGATGAACTTGTCACTGAAACTGGTATTTTCCATACAGACAAAATAAAGTTTTCTAGCAATACTGAGCAACTTGCTGGTGTCTTGAAAATCACAAGTACAGTAAAACTGTGGCAAAGCCAAAACTCTCCATCCCCAAATTATCTGGTTTCTTCCTGAGTGAAAGTCAAGGCAGGAGGCCATAATTTGTAAAGTGTCCTAAGGGAAGATGCCAGACCTACTGATCGTGATCATCATCCTAGATCTGCTTTCTTAACTCAGGGAGCTTTCTAGTTATCTTTCTCTAAGCTCTCCTGTGAAGAAGAAGATAATCACCAGAATTTAAAAATAACATAATGTAGAACCATCGCCCCTAAGCTTGTAACAGGTGATGTTCTGCAGAGATCAGTCCTGGGTGCATTTAACATCTCAGTATGTGATTGATTACACACTGAAGAGAGTGGTCATTAAGTTTGCCAAGTACATCACATCATCAGTGTGGGTGGGTGAGCACCTTGGAAGACAGGATTAGAATTTAAAATGACCTTGACTGTTTGAAAAATGATTACAAGCAAATGAAACTGAGTTCCCTACAATCAACTGTTCAACAACATACTAAAGAAATCTGCAATTGCACAAATTCAAGTTTGAAATGGATGAGTCGCACAGCATGCTGGTTGTTACTAATGAATCATCAGCTGCACTTTGGTCAACATGGTTTTATTTATTAGCAAGTTAGCTAATTCTATTTGGTACAATATGCATTTCATAAATTGTATAACATAATATTTTATCAATGAGCAAATGAAAAAGTATATTAATCATTAAGTAATATTTCCAATTTATTTATGAGAATATATAAATGAGAAAGGTTTGGAAAGCCTCAAAAATTAGAGATGAGATAGATAGAAATAATAAATTATTACAAAGGTAGAAAGTAGAAAAAGTTAGGAAATATTAGTAAAAGTATTTGGAAATTTGGGGAGTGCAAAGCTGTTCCCTGTCCAAAGAGTAAGAAAAAGCAAATATATTAAATAACATCACAAAAAAATTAGGTCATAAATGCAAAAAGATCTTGCATGAAATAAACTCTGATTTCATACCATTACTTCAAGAGGTGGGATTGATCTAGGCTATTCACTTACAGCTTTGGCTCCATCCAATGCTGTAGAAGACCTAGGTTTCTGTCAACTTGTAATGAGCTGATATTTATGTACAGAGTTTTAATTTCCTTCTGTGAAAAAGACTAATTTCTAAGAGTAGTTTGAATCACATAAGCTTTCAAAGTAAATGATTACAAAGTTATTGTTTCAGCAGTTATGAGATTATAAAATTCTCTCAAAATTTCTATCAAAACTTTTTCATAAAATCTAAAGTCTTGAATATTATTTCATATAGGACATCACAAAGAATATGTGGCATTCCTTAAAAAAGCTGATACCACTTTTGCTATCACTTTACTGTTGTGTAAAATAAGAAAAACTGGTTTGAGATCTTTAATGCTAGAAAAAAGTTTTGACCTCATCCTAGTAAACGATTTTGCCTTTAATAATTACAAAAACTGGGGTGGTGATGGCACGGTACTGTTCAGTGTGAAGTAACATTTTTTAAATTGACCATATCACTCCATATTAGAAGGTTAACATTTGTTTAAATGTACATAAAACACATATTCCAGATGGTAGTTTATAGATGCTATGTTGATTTTTAAAGATTGCTTTTCTTAAAATTTCAGACATAACTGTTTTTTCCACATGTATCACTAAAAGAATTTTTATCCACTATTCGCAAATGTAAGTATCTGTAGCTTGTATCACACTTGCCCTTTAAACAAGTCTTCATGTAATTGAAGGAATTTTTCTCACTTGTGTTCTTAATCCTGCAAAATTTTGCTTTTTTTTTTTTTTACAAGATTCCACCTGTTATTATATCCAAGTTTAGAAACAAAGTGAAAAGTAGATGGTAACTTCCACGTTAACTTCCCAAAGCAATTATCCAAAAGTCTCTTCAGCACCCACACAGATTTAGAATACTGTAACTTATGTCTACAGTGGAGCTTCAGAAGCTTCTCCCTTATGACAAGAGAAATTTTTATATCTATATTATAAGCTGTATCCAAAGCATGAGAGTAACAAAAGAGAGAGATTAAAAAAGAATAAATACAGGTACAGGGTGAACAAAAATGTGCAAGATTAGCTGAGAATATTGAGACTCTCATACCTAGAATTCACAATTTACATACTTGATTCAATGGATATTCAAAAATACTCCCATGTATCTATTATTAAAGTGAATTTTGCAAAACTTTATTTAATTTTATTTTTCTTTTTAATTGACAAATAATAGTTATGTATATTTATGGGATACAATGCAGTGTGGGAGTTTTGTTTATTTGTTTGGTTTGGTTTGGTTTCAGACATAGTCTAACTCTGTAGAGTGTCATGACATCATCTCAGCTCACAGCAACCTCAATCTCCTGGACTCAGGTGATCTTCCTGCCTCAGACTCCAGAGTAGCTGGCACTACAGGTGCCTTCTACCACGCCCCGGCTAATTGTTCCATTTTTAGTAGAGACAGGGACTCAATCTTGCTCAGGCTGGTCTTGAACTCCTTAGCTCAATCCACCCATGTTGGCCTCCCAGAGTGCTAGGATTACAGATGTGAGACATTGTGCCAGGTCCAATGTGGTGTTTTGATTCTTATACATTAGAGAATGAGAAAATCATACTAATGATAATCATCATCTCACATACTGGTACTTTGTGATGAGATTATTTAAAATCCACTCTTTTGGCAGTTTTAAAACGTCATTACCAACCATAGTCACCCAGCTATACAATAGATCACTACAACGTACTCCTCCCAACTAAAACTTTGTGCTCTTTGACCAACATTTCTCCTTTCCCCACACCATGGCCTAACTCCATCCCAGCTCTGGTAACCAATATTCTTCCCTCTGTTTCTATGAGTTTGACTTTTTAGACTCCATATATAAGTGTGATCATGTCATACTTGTCTTTCTTGCCTGAATTATGTCATCTAGATTTATCCATATTGTCACAAATGAGAGAATTTTTTTCTTTTTAAAGGCCAAAGAATATTCTATTATCTATGTATGTACATGTAATACTGTTTGTCTGTTGATGAGCACTTACACTGTTTCCATATCTTGACTGTTGACAGTTGTGAGGAGTGCTGAAGTGAAAATGAGAGCATGAATATCTCTACGACACACTGATTTCAGCTCCTTTGGCTATAGACCCAGAAGTGGGATTGCTGGATCATATGGTAGCTCTATTTCTAGTTTTTTGAGGAACCTCCAGACTGTTTTCCAAAATTGATGTACTAATTTATATTCTGACCAACTGTGTACAAGGGTTCTCTTTCCTCCACATCCTCACCAACATTTATGTCTTTTTAATAATAGCCGTTTCAACAGGTGTGAGGTAATATCTCATTGAGGTTTTAATTTATGTGGTGCTTAGTGATGTTGAGCATTTTTTAATGTAACTGATGGTCACTTATATGTCTTCCTTTGAGTAATGTGTACTCAAGTCTTTTGCACATTTTTTAATTATTTTATTTGTTTTCTTGCTAGTGAGTTTTCTGAGTTCCTTGTATATTTTGGATAGTAACCATTATCAAATGTAAAGTTTACTCTCATTCCATTTGTGTCTCTTAATACTATGATTGTCACCTTTGCTGTGTTTAAGCTCTTTAGTTTAGTGTAATTCCATTTGTCTATTTTTGCTTTTGTTACCTGTGTTTGGGGGGTCATATGAAAGAAATCAGTGCTCAGATCAATGTTGGATACCTTTTCGTACTATGTTTTATTTTTTTCTAATCATTTTATAGTTTCTTATTTTGCATTTTCATTCTTAATTGATTTTGAGTTGATTCTTGGATACAGAGTGAAATAGCAGTCCAATTTGATTCTTTTGCAATTGTGTAGTCAGTTTTTCAGTGCCATTTATTGAAGAGACTATCCCTCCTTCCTCCATTGTGTGTTCTTGGCATCTTTGTCAAAAATAAATTGACCATAGGTGCTTGGGTTTACTTCTGGGCTCTCCATTCTATTCCATTGGTGTTTCTGTCCTTTTTCACGCCAGCACCATTCTGTTTTGAGTACAATAGCTTTGTAACACATTTTGAAATCAGGCATTGCAAAGCTTTCATCTTTGTTCCTTTTGCTTGAGATTGCTTTGGTTAGTCCTGGTCTTTTGTGGTTCCATAAGGATTTTAGAAATGCTTTTTCTATTTCTATGAAGAATGGCATTGGATTTTGGTAGAGATTGCATTACTGTATAGATTGCTTTGGGTAGGATGAACATTTTAACAATATTAATTCTTCCAATCCATGAACACAAGTATCCTTCTACTTATATTTCTCAGCTTCAGTTTCCTTCATCAATCTTTTATAGTTTTAGTATACAGATACTAGTCAAATATAGCTTCGATGATTACGTTTATTCCTAAGTATTTTATTGTTTTGTGCTATTGAAGACTATTTCTTAATGTCTTTTTCGGATAGTTCACAACTAATATATAGAAATGCTACTGATTTTTTATGCTCATTTTATTACTCAGAATTGTACTGAAAGTTTATTTGTTTTAGTAGTTTGGGAGGAATTCTTTCTGTTTGTTTGTTTCCTTTGATTTTTGTTTTGCTTTTTGAGACAGAGTCTCACTCTCCTGCACTGGGATTGGGTGCCATGGCATCATCATAGCTTACAGGAACCTCCAACTGTTGGGCTTAAGCAATCCTCCTGCCTTAGCTTCCTACTAGTTGTAACTACATGAGCCCACAATAATGCCTCACTAGCTTTTGTCCAATTTTAGTAGAGATGAGGTCTCACTCTTTCTGAGGTTGGTCTCAAACTCTTGAGCTCAAGCAAACCACCTGTCTCAGCCCCCCCAGAATGCTAGATTATAAGCATAATTCCCTGTTCATGACCTGAGGGATATCTTTAGAGTTTTCAATATACTAGATCACATTATCAGCAAACAGAGAAAATAACATTTCTTCCCTTTCTGTTTAGATGACTTATATTTCTTTTGCATGACTAATTGCTTTAGCTAGGACTTCCAATATCATGTTGAATAAAAGATGGTGAGGATCTTTGCCTTGTTTCATATTTTAGAGAGAAAGCTTTCAACTTTGACCATTAAGTATGATGTCAGCTGTGGACTTGTCATGTATGACCTTTATCATGTTGAGGAATATCCCTTCTTGCCTATATTTTAAGAGTTTTATCACAAAAGGATGTCAAGTTTTGTCAATTACTTTTTCTGCATTTATCACCATGATTATCTGGGTCCTTCGTGCTGTTACTGTAATGAATCACATTTATTGATTAGCTTATGTTGAACCATTTTTGCATTCTTTAGATAAATTCCACTTGATAATCATGAAAGATCTTTTTGATTTACTGATGAATATGCCTTTCTAATGTCATCCCTCAGTATCCATGGGAGTTTGGTTCTATAACCTTCACAGATATCAAAAGTCATGATGCTCAAGTCTTTTATACACAAAAATGGTATAGTATTTACGTATAACCAACACATCCCTTCCCATATGGTTTTAATCATCTCTATTACTTATAATGTCTAGTACAATGTAAATTCTATGTAAATAGTTATGTGGTGGTATTTAGGGAATACTGAAAGAAAAAAAGTCTGTATATGTTTAGTACAAAGGTAGGTGTCCTTTTTTATTATTACTATTTTCAAAGTTCACTGAATTCTAGGATGTGGAACCCATGGATGTAAAGGGCTGACTGTATTTTCTTAAGTATTTTTGGATCTCAATTTGTCAGTGCTATTGGCTGTAGTTCTCTTTTCTTAGGCTGTCCTTGTCTGGTTTTGGTGTCAGGATAATGCTGGCCTTTTAAAATGAATTTGGATGTATTCCTTTCTCTTGTAAATTTTTCAAAATATTAATTTGGATTAGCTATATATTCCTTTTCCTTGCATCCAACTTAAAGCCTTCCTTCTCTAAGAAACCTTGTTTGTATTGTAGGAAGAGAAGGATTTGGGAAAGAAAGAGAGAGAGAGAAAGAGAGAGAGAAAGAGAGAGAGAGAGAGAGAGATGGAGACTAACAAAGACTAAAATTAGTCGAAGTGTTTGTATAAATGCAGTGGTTCCAAAAGGAATATTCACTAACACGTCTATGAGGTTAACTAGTATGTTCTTGTGAAAGACACTTAGATGGATGTGCTTCTACTTCCCCTAAATTCTCAAGATCTTCACCAAATTGCAAGTTTAATTTGGAAGGTCTAATTTGGAACTATGTTGTACAACCAGAGAACACTGCTACTAAGCTAGGAACAGTGACTCACATCTGTAATCCCAGCACTTGGGGAGGCCAAAGTGGGAAAATCACTTGAGACCCGGAGTTTGAGGCAAGCCTGAGCAAGAGAGCAAGACCTCATCTCTTAAAAAAAAAAAAAAATCAGAAAATCTAGCCAGGTGTGGCAGACTGTTTCTATAGTCCCAGTTACTTTGGAGCCCAATGCAGGAGGATTTCTTAAGCCCAGGAGTGGAGAGATCATAGATAGAAGTCAGAAGGCAAAAGAATCGTTCACAAAATGCTACTAATGTCATA
This sequence comes from Perodicticus potto, assembly GCA_963574655.1. NCBI lineage: Eukaryota > Metazoa > Chordata > Mammalia > Primates > Lorisidae > Perodicticus > Perodicticus potto. Next base: position 20,556 of record CAUYRH010045654.1, read on the forward strand.
CTCCTGCCTTCATTCTTCATAAATAGGATTAGACAGTCAACTGCAAGACAGAAAAGAAAGCAGTAGAAGGAGGACATCTGAATGAAAGTGGCAATATCCGAGTGCTTCTCCATGGGTCTATGGAGTCAATTAATTTATAAATTGTCCTGTTTTGAAGGTAATTTGATTCAGCTCTCTTTTCTAGGTTATAAGTTTGAATCTTTAAAAGTATTACTAAAGATTGAGTATCCATTATCTGAAATGCTTGGGATTTGAAATTCAGACTTTTTTGGACTTTGGAATATACACATTATATATTTAGTGGTTGAACATCCCTACTCTGAAAATCTAAAATCCACAATGCTTCCATGAGCACTTTCTATAAGTGTCATGTCTATGCTCAAAAGTTTCCTATTTTGGAACATTTAAGATTTTGCATTTTTGTATTAGGGATACTCAACCTATAGAAACAAAAAAAGTATAGAAATCATCTTTATTTTTATTTATAAATAACCTTTATAAGATACAAAATGTCAAATAGGCACATGGCCCTGTTATTTTTGTTATTAGTTATCAAAGCTGAAGATATGGCCTAAAAGCAGGGAATAAGAGACGCAAAACCATATCATCCAATATGAGAAATAGCAATTTTTTATCCCTGATCAACCTATTTCAATTTAAATAACCTAAAAACAATATTGAAGATGACGTTTCATAATTATATAGGATGCCTTTTTTGGAAGCAAAAAAATTTTTCTTCCTACCAATGTTAAATTGTATCACATTGTTCCTAAGATCAAATAGAACTAGACTAAGATTGCCTATGCTAACTGTGAACATTTGGTAATATTTAATATCCCTACTCTCCAAGTAAGCCATCTCCTTAAGAGTGCAGAATGCCTGTCAATTCTGTCAGCTTATATTATTATCCCCATTATACAGATGAGGAACAGTAGAACTATTTGATTAAAGCAAAGCAAATTCTTAAATGCAATTTTTATTACTTATGCCAGGGATCAGGAAATTAAGCCCCATGGGCCATATCTAGCTCACAGCTGTGCTGCTGGGACTAAGAAACTTGCAAACATTTTTAAAGCTTTGCTAAAAAGAAAAGAAAAGAAAAAGATAATGTAGGGACAGAGACCTTGTGGGGCCCACAAGGTCTAAAATATTTACTCCTTAGCCCTCAGGGATATGAATCATATAGTTCCTTTAAAATGTAACTTGGGTGGTTGGTTATTAGTAAATTAGATGATTTAAATAAAAGTGGATTGTATCTGTTTAAACTGAGAAAACAGATACAGGATGCAGACACTCTTATTTCATTTACAAAATGCTGCATTATGCTTTTGATGTAAATTAGCTGATAAGATCTCAAAAATACACCACTATTTTGATATCAAGAAGAGAGAAATGTTTCTATTTGTACATTTGGCCAACTCAACCAAGAAACTAAGTCAACTGACAAGGCAAAGCTCTGACAGTATAGTCAATAAGCAGAGTTGTAAAATAAAAACTTTATGTATTCATTTTAATATCATATAATAACACAAACGTACAAGTAAAGTAATATGAAATTATCTGAGAGCTGCCACAGGGCGAGGCTGTAAATGTTAGTTGCAGCCAAGTTTGCCTCTTTCATCTGACTCCTTTGAGTCAGATCACCTAAGTCCTGACACCTGTTCATGCTGCTAAATTTATAACCTTGCCCATTGTCTATAGCCAGAAGTCCATTTTCCTCAAAGCACTCCAGGTTTTGTGGTAAGAATAGTAGTGTGAAAGCCCTGATAAAATGCGTGTGCTCATTATTTGCTCTTTCTCCCCCCACCCCACGTCTAGGGACTATATTATTAGCCCGGACCCTCCAATCCTTAACAATGTCCTTCCTGTCTCTGAAGGCTTCCCCTCTTCTTGATGACGTACTTAGAATCGCATCAGCCTTTTTGCCTTAATATAATTCTAGTGCTGATTGCAGATTGTGGGTGAAACCTTTGTCTGTCAGGAGACTAGGAATAGATTGGAAACTCAGCACAACTCTGAATTAAGTAAACTTTCAGCTGTGGGAGACTTGAATCACCCAACCAACTTAGCACACTATTCTTAACTGTTTCTCTGCAGTATTTTTGTTAAGTGGAATAAAAAATTGCCCCCCATCTCCTTCCTTTTTCTTTTTTTTTTTTTGATCAATTTAGTAGAAGGAAAAATTAAAAGTGGATTGAAATTCTATCAACTCTGTTGGAGACTTTCACCACTACTTCAATATTCACAAATCTTTAAACACATTTCTTAGAAACTTAATGAAATGCCTTAAGATAATCAATGAGAAGAAGAAAAAGGAGTGTGAACTAGAAGAACATGTGGTTTGACTCATACTTGAGTATGAAAAAAATAATCAATAATATAGGTTAGATTTCAAAAATAAAAATTATTTTCTACTTATAAAATATGAAGAAAATGTTCCAAATTTTCCATAATTTTAATTTTTATGGTAAAAGAAATGTATAGACTTTGACGACAGTCAGATACCTACAGCTCCCCTTTTTTGCCATAGTGACATAATGAAACTATTAGACTGAAGTCACCTGATGACTCACCAAGAGTCAGCTGTGCAGCCCCTGACAGCAGCAGCCTGTTGGCTGCACACTATGAAGGTACTTGCTGTTTCTTTTTGTCCCTAGAATGGTGTTTGCAATTCTTTTTGTATCTTCCACAAAATATGCAGCTGTTTAATTCTGAGAAAAAATTTACTTTTGCAAAGTTGGAATTCTGAAATAGGAACAGTTATGTGACTAGAAGATATTAACAATTTAAAGAAATAATTATTGAGCTCTTCTTATATGCCTGTAGTATGCTGGGCACAGTTGTAAGGTCTGTGGAGCCGAATGCGCAGGGAAGTCCTTGCCTTGTTAAAATTACCTTATCGTGTGAAGACATACACAAAAACAAAGAAAGAAAGAAAAAGAAAAATTTAAAAATAAAAGAAACGCACAATTTCAGAGAATGTGGTATAGATAATAAGTCAGGTGGTGTATAAAGAAAATAACCTAGTTGAGGGAGGTGAATTGGTTGATCAAGAAGATCTAAGAAGATGATGTTCAGCTGAACCCTGAAGGTAGAGAGAGAGACAGCCATTAAGGAGCTGGGAAAATGAGGTCATAAAAAGGGATCAACAAATGCCCAAAGGCAGGAGTTAGGGCTGTGCACATTCCAGGAACAGAAAATTTTTTGTGGTTAAAATTATAAGTGTTATAGATGAGTTCGATGATAGGCAAAGATCAGACAATGAAGTTTATAAGCTATGACCAGGAGTTTGAATTTTATTCTTAGTTTATTGGGAAGCCATTGGAAGACTTTGTGTGCTCTGATTTACATGTTAGCAATGACTTTCTCAGATGTGCATAGAAATAGGTTAAAAGAAAAGAAGTGAGGACCATTGCAGTTATCCAGACTCTAAACAGTAGTCACCAAGGAAATGGAGTAGAAGTGGAGATCAAGAAAAGAATTTGGTGCATATATGCATGTTTTAGACCTCTTACCTTGAAGACTTGCTTCTGATAGGTTGGACGGGGGAATTTGTGCTGATAATTTGGGGAAAAGATAACAACTTATCTCTACAGTACATGTGCCCAGCATGAGGAAGAATAGAGATCACGGCCTATCATTTGTTTTCCTTTGCTATTTTCTGGCTTGAGGTCCCCTGTGATATGCTGCTCTGTCACCTTCCAGTTCAGGTCAAGTTAGGCATGATTCATTAAGATCCCTATCGCTCTAGTCTGTTTCCTTTGTTAGAGCTGAAATGCGGATCTCAATGGCTTTTCTGTTTCTGTCTCCGATTTAAGTTTTTAAAATATTTGCTCTAGCTCTTTCCTATTTGCAGCGTTTGCACTTGCCAGAACTTCAAGAGAGGTGGCTCTCCTCCCACTCAAATGCACTAGGATAAACGCCTCAGTACAAGATGTCTTCTTTCCTGCCATGCTGTGGCTGGGAATGTTCTAAACCTCCTTAATTTAGGCGGAATAAAGCTATCTTGAAGGGTATTTCTACATAAAGACTCTCAAAGCATTTTTTTCCTAGTTGCTTCCATGTTCTATAATTAAATACCTTCTTTCCCTCCTCGGCTCCCAACTTCCGTCCAGTGCTACTCAGTTAGTGCCTATATGAAGTTTTGTCACCTACCTAATGCCTTCTGCACTGAATGAAACTAGTCTCGCTTTCCACATCACAGACACAGTTTCCTTTGTTCTGGATTTTATTTTTCTCCATTCGTTCCTCAGTGTGTAGGTTCTTATGTTCATATGCAAAGACTTGAACAGGAACATAGTGCCCCATCGAGAGAACACATGCTCATGAATATACCACAGCTAAATGATAGAAGTCTTGTCAGCAATGGCACTTTGTAATTATCATCACTTGTCACTTTTTATATTAAAAGTACCCAAGGATAAAATATGAAAATGTAGTGTCTTCTTATATTACATCCGTAGTTCAAACATGTTTTATCATCAGAATCGTTCCTCAGACAGAATCCTAGGTGGAATCCCAAACTCTAATATTTAAAAGCCGTAAGAGAAGAGCTACTCCAATGAGAAAGGGGGATAACAAAATTTCCAACCCCTTTTATAAAGGGGTGATTTATGCATAAGGTATTTATCCATATAAAATATTGTTCCCTACAAAATGCACTTGCAAAATCTAGAATGAAAAATTCTTCCAAGTCTGTCTGTTTCTTTAAAACACAATGTTTGAGAGTTTCCTGTTTGTTCTACTTATTAAAAATATGGTTTAGTAGCCAGACGAGTGTCTCATGCCTGTAATCCTAATACTCGGAGAGGCTCAAGCAGAAGAATCACTTGAGGCCAGGAGTTCAAGACCAGCCTGAGCAAGAGCAAGACCCTGTCTCTACCAAAAAAGTAGCCAGGTGTTGTGGTGTGTGCCTATAGTCCCAGCTACTCGGGAGACTGAGGCAGGAGGATTGCTTGAACTCAGGAGATTGCTGTGAGTTAGGCTGATGTCATGGCACTCTAACCCAGGTGACAGAGCGAGACTGTCTCAAAAAATTAAAAAAAAAAAATACAGGGCGGATATAAAGTTCATGTGCAAAATACTATTTTAAACTATTTTAAATTACACAAGAACTTTATGGACACCTTCAACTAATCTTGTAATCAATCTTTCTCTCTCTCTCTCTCTCTCTCTCTCTCTCTCTCACACACACACACACACACACACACACACACACACACTCACACACCTTAATCCTATGATCATGGTAATGCATCTAAGCTACCAAGAAGAATGTTCCATTCTCTACCTCTTGTTAAACACTGAAACAATTTCCTCCTTCAGAAGCAGAGTTTTGTCAATAAATAGTGAGGCCAGCTTTCTGGACCTTTCACACTACTCTCCTGATTCACACAGTTTATGACCATCACGGAGAGTTGTTTGGCCCAGAAAGCTCCAGGGTGCCACAACCACATTGCCATTCTCTCCTCAGAATCCATATTGCATGTATTCTCCATCAGCCATGAAGAGTATGAAGGAATAAAATCTTTATTTCAGATTTAAAAGTGAAGAATTTAGACCAAATTTTGGAAGCCAAAATAACTATCCAGGTTATGAACTCATGAAAATGTGATCGGAGTGAGAAAGAGTGACAACTCAAATGGCCTATCACCTGACTCCTGCTTAGCCAAACTCTACCTTTGACATTAACAACCCAGCTGTAGAGTTACAGCTGCCGGTGATCACATGGGGGGGAGAGAGGAAGGTAGGCAGGTTAGCGGACAGTCATCATTGTTGTTGAAATAAATCTAGAATACACCAACTACTGGATTAATAAAGACAACTTTAATTGGCCTCAACAAGAAATTAACAAATTTATTATAAATATATTAACCTGACAAACACCCAACAAACGTTTGTTTTTGAGGGAAATATGGAGACTACCGTATGAATAGTATTATGTTAATAATAATAATGATAAAATATTAATAATTAATCAATAGTAACAAATGAATATACATTGTGAATCTTTACATTAAATCTGATAATGAAGTTAAGTTTTATATCAAATCAAGCTTATCTGGATGATGAAGATACCATCAAAATAGATTATTCTTTTTCTCAGAAAAATAACTAAATTCAGATTTGTTTGGTTTCGTAATCTTTTCCTTAACTTTTCTTCCAAGCTTTATAATGTGGGTAATATTCAGAGGTGGGAAGATTAGGAATCAAGTTGTCAATATCTTTGGCTCTTTTCATGTAATATGTATGTGACATTGCCTTAGCTGTCTACATGCCATGGTCTTTTAACAACCAGTTCAGTGCAGGAGCTATGGGAGGAAGAAGCATGGATTGCCAGTGCCACCATTGCTGCTGTTCTACAGTATGACTGGCTTTCTTTTCTTGGCAGCAATTACAGATATAAGGTTGTTTCCTGGGAAATGCCCTTCTTGGTATATGCAGTAGAACTTGTATATATCTCAGCTGTGTCATCCTATATTCATATATATACTGACTCATTATGTATTCATAGGATGTGAGAAAACATAAAGACAGAGCTAGATGAATTTGGCATCTTACAGATACAAAGCAAAGAAAATGAAAGATGACATACATTGTGGCAAGAAGTAAATGTTTGACTGCTCCTTAGATAGAATCACTCACTGCAGTGCAAAAAGAGATATATGTGTATTTATTTGCTGCTTATCATTGTACACGCTACTGTCTTTTCTAGACAAAAGTGGTATAAAGAAATTACATAAACCAAAATAGACTCATAAGAACACAGAAAGGGTTTGGATGACACAGTATGTATGTAAGTATGTGTGTGCATGTGCATGTGTGTGTAACTAAGCATAAAAATATTTTTGCTGCTGCTTCTATCTCATTCTTAAATTTTTTTCTATTTTTTTTTTTTTTTTGCAGTTTTTGAATGGGGCCGGGTTTGAACCCACCACCTCCGGCATATGGGGCCAGCGCCCCACTCCTTTGAGCCACAGGTGCCACCCTCATTCTTAAAGTTTTTTTTTTTAATTCTGTGAAAACAAAGCCTTCACAATGAAATTCATACTAAAAACAATTTCAGCAATATCTATAATATGGACTCTATATTAGTTTTTCCATAGTAATCTTGTAAAAGATCTAAGCCATTTGTCTCATCTCAAAAATTACACAGTGTAAATGCCTGAACATTCTATTAGTCAAAGCAATTTTCAAGGCAGCCCAGATTCCAAGGAAGTGGGCTAGGAAAGAGACTCCACCCATTGATGGGCACACATATAAGAACAAGAGGAATTTATGATAGTATTTGTAATCTACTATAATCATTAAATTAAAAGAGGATTACTGTCTTGATGAATTAATAGTGATCTAATCATGAAAACAATAGACATTCCATAGCTGACTATCTCCCTACATTGACCACGTCCTCAATTTGACCTATTTTCATAGACCATACATGCGCCACACGTACTTATCAGTACATTAGGTATAGTTTCTTATGTTGACCACCTCTGTATGTTGACTAGTTTATTGTAGTTCCTTGCATGGTCAACTTACAGAGGTTCTTTTGTATGTGGGAATAAAATCTTAAAATTTAACTTTTTTTAAAAAGGAAAACTTTTGTTATGTGAAAATTCATTTTAGGTTTTGATAAACTTTTTAAAATATTGTGAGGTCCTAGATTAATTTTATGTCTTTATGAATTCACACATTTATTGTATTTCTCTATAATACATTAGAATATTTCTTTTAAATAAGTAAGAATATTTAAATAAGTAAAGAATATTTCTTTTAAATAAGTAAAAGTAAGATTTGTCAAAATCACTAACTCCAACATAATTCTAATTTGCCTTAATACTAATCTACCAATGTTGCTGAAAATTCTTGCTCTAAGTTTGAGTCAATGAAATATAGCACAGAAAACTGGGCATTATTTAATCCTTCATCTATGTTTTGAAAACTTAATCTTTTATCCAATTATGCCTACTTCTATTAGATGGAAACTATCATTCAATCATGTAGTAAAAGAGACTGTAGAAATACTCGATCAATCATTAGATAAAGATCAAATTAAATTTAATTTTCTTCCCAAATCTCTTTATTATTGGAATAAAAATCTATACATAATTAAATGTATCCCAGTTTGGAAAAGTAAGTGTTTAGATAAACTACATTTTTTAAAGTTGTAGATGTTTTATTACATTTTATTCAATGGAGACATTACTCAATATGAAAAGAAATTTGCTAATTGTGGGACAAAAGGAGAGAGCTTATGAGAGATACAAAGATGAATAAACAGATCCTGACTGAAAATGTCCTCAACTACCAATGGAAAGGCATAAACACAAAAAAAGCACAAAGATGTCATGAAAATAGAAAATAAGAAATAAATGAGCTTCAACACGGACGTATTTATGTTTGCAAATTGGTCATTTTTAGATGTCCTGGTTCAGGATAGCAAGGTGTGGAGAGGGAAAGAGCAAAGAGAGAGCCAACACCTAGCATTTCCATCCACCTCTTCTGGTGATCCAGAGCTCGGGCTGGCTGGAAAACCTATTTTCTGCTCCTGCCTGACAGTGCGGTGGTTGGTTAGTGTTCAGTTGCATTCTGACCGCACACTTTTTTTACAGAGCACTTTCATAAATGTTCATATTCCCAGTAAGTTCTACAAAATTTGTTGAGACAGGTGATCTCCTGCTTTACGGATAAAACAACTGGAGATGAATTAGGAAAAGTGACTTGCCCAGAGCTAAACAAAAATTAAAATAACACAAAATTAGGGCAAAACCTAGGTCTCATGCTCTTCCCAGGATGTCTTTCTTTCTACATGGAGCAGGTTAGAAGCATAATTAGCAGATAAAAGCCTAAAGTGGCACAACGCCACTCTAAGCTATAACGCATGTAACCTTGAGATTCAGATTCCCCAGTTATAATAAACTTTCAGTCAGGTGACTTATGTCAAAGGATGTATTCTATCATGAGGTAGCTTCTCAAATATCTTCATCCCAACTTTCATAGTTTTAGGATTCAGGTCAAGGTCAATTCCCATTGCTTTGTAAGAAAGTCCTTTCAGTCTGTCAAGACCTAAACCGTTTTAGGTGTAATCTGGGATATATTAGATATTAGTTCATTTCTCAATCTAGAGTCTAAATTTCCTGGAAATTCAAATTTTCTTAGGGATTAGAAAATGCTTTATAATTGATATAACACACATATGATGTTTCCATCTCATGAAAACCAAACGATTTCACATTACGCTATGTGTAAGGGTGTTTTATAGAATGTAAAATTAAATCATCACATAGCATATGGTAGTACAGCCTATAGGTCTGTATTCACAATTCTAAATAAATATAGTAAATAGCTTCTAAATGCAGTAGGCATTTAAGTAATAAAGTAAGCACAATTATAAATGCAGGAAGTGAATCTGGCCAAGGTGGCAGATCAGAACAGACTGTGCTTGCTGCTGTCAAGGAGGGGATCAAACATTGCAAGTCAATACTCTTCTACAGATAGACTTTCTTGGAGAGAGCACTGTAAAACATCAAAGAAATGACAGAATGCAATCAAAGTAAAGGACAGGAAGTGATCCCCTAGGCAAGATTGGAAGATACTTGGAGAAGCTTCAGTGAAGAAGGGTCAGAGGAAAGAATGCCTTCAGGCTCCCCTTGAAGAGACTGTGACTTAAAATACAAAGGGGAACCACACCACCAATGCAAAGCTCCATACTAATTAGAAAGATGCTTGGAGACAGTGCAGTACCATTTTCACAGAGAACAGGCACAGCAGGGAAACACTGGCTTCTATTCCCAGGTCATTAGAACCAATGCCATTCTGAGCACTAGTCCAGGAATCAGCTTTGCTCCAATCACCTCCATATGACCTGGGGAGGGTGTGCTCTGTGACTGGGAGCCAAGTGCCCCTAGGAGATTCAAATGATAACTGCCTAAGTGGGGACTGCCCAGCCACCCAGCCATAGGATCTTGCATGCTGACTGGCAGCCCCACTCTCGTAGCCCACCTCAGTGCCCAGCACCACGTCTTCCATCCAATACTACACCATGGATCTGCTATCCACAAGTTGCCCCCTTCCACATACTATTATCCTTAGGTGGAGTGAACGAATGAATCACTGATACCTACGGTCACCACCTAGGTAGCCTCACACACGTGCCACTGCCACCACCTTGGGGAAACTCAGGCAGAGCAATATCTCAAATGCCTTCAGTGGAGAGGGATTCACCCAGTTCCCAATCTGAGCTTCCAACAATGAACTGGGAAGCAAGTACCACTTCAGGCAAAGATCCCCTAGCCCTGGCATGGACTATGACAACCACATGAGAATGGGATAATACAGAAAAACCGCATTACAGGCTCTCAGTGCATCTGTCCCTCTCTTTCTGGGGGACAGATTCAATTTCTTGAATAGGACACAAATGTACCATTTAGGGACCTCTCCTTCTTCTTATTAAGTGGGAAAGTTCCTAGCAAAAGATATCAGAAACACCACAAACCTATCTGCTCTGAGATGAGAGAAGAGGTTTTAAATGAGAAGACATCAGCAAAAGAATTCTGGCAACATTTAAAAACAAGCTAGTTTGACACCCCCAAAGGAATGCAAAAGATCTACAGCAGCAGACTCCAATCAGATGTAAGGTGTTAAATGTCAGAAACTAATTCAGAATGTGAATGGCAAATGAAATAAACTGAATTGATCATTAAATTGCAAACCAACACAAGGAAGTCAAAAATTATTTCAGCACATAAATTTTAAAAAAAAATGAAAATGTCACAAAAGAGACAGACGACAAAGGTAAGTTATAACAGAACTCAAAGAAATGAAAATGTCATTTAGGAAATTCCAAAATATAGCACAAAGCTTCAGCAATAAACTAGACAAAGGAGAAGAAAGAATTTGAGACTTTGAATACAGGCTTTCAAAATAACTAAGTCAGTCAAAGATGCAGAAAAAAGAATAAAGAAGAATGAACATTTGTTTACTCAGAGAACTAATAGACTATGTAAAATGAGCCAATATAAGCTTTATAGGTATCTCTGAGGGAGAAGAAAAGTGAAAAAGCAGGGAAAACATATTTGAGGGAATTATGAGGAAAATTTTCCTGGTATAGCCAGAGATTCAGATATCCAAATACAAGGTAGTCATCAAACACTGGGAAGATTCATAGCAAACCAGACATCTCCTAGACACATAGTAGTCAAGCTGGTCAAAGTCAAAGTGGAAGAGAAAATCCTACATGCTGCAAGATGAAAGCAACAAGGAAAACCCATCAGACTAACAATAGATTTCTCAGCAGAGAGCTTACAAGCCAGAGATCATGGGGACCCCTTTTTATTCTTAAACAGCACAACTGCCAGCCAAGACTTTTGTATCCTGCAAAATTAAGTTGCCTGAATGATAGAAAAACAAAGACTTTCTCAAACAAGCAGACACAAAGGGAATTTGTCACTACTAGATGTGCCCCCCAGGAAATGCTCAAAAATGCACCCCACATGAAATGGAACAGTAGACACCCACCAGTGTAAAAACACATGAAAGTCAAAGCCCACAGCACCTATAAAACAGAAAATGAGGAAAAACAAAACAAGATATCAACACGATGGACATAAAAGTATCCCATGTATCAATACTAACCCTAAAAGTGAATGGTCTCAATACTCCAATTTAAAGGCACAGACTGCCTGACTGGATGAAAAAACACAACTCAGTTATATGGTGTCTTCAAGAAACCCACATGACTCACAAAGATTCACACAGCCTTCATGTAAAAAATGGGGGAAAAATAGTCCTTGAAAATGAAAACCAAAAGAAAAGTGAGCAGGTGTAGCCATTATCCTATTAGATAAAATAGAATTTAAATCAGCAGGGATGAAGGGACCATTCGGCAAGGTGACATACATATGCACCTAACATAACTTCAAAAGTCATAAAACAAATTCTATCTGATATAAGCAAAGAAATAAACAGTACTAAACAGTACCATCATAATTTCCAGAGACTTTAGCACCCTACTGACAAATCTGGACAGCTCATCAAAGCAGAAGATCAACAAAGAAATATTTGAATTAAATGGAACTCTAAAATAAATGGACCTAAAGGAGATTTACAAAATATTCTACCCTGAAACTGCAGAATATACATTCTTCTCACCAGCACATGGGACGTCTTCCAAGATTCATCTTACCTTAGGCCACAAAAAAGTTTCAGCAAATTCAGAAAAATCAAAATCATAACACGTATTTTCTCAAACCACAGTGGAATAAAATTAAAAATCAATTCCAAGAGAATCTCTCAAATATACACAAAGTCATAGAAATTAAACAACCTGCTACTGAATGATATTTTAGTCAATAATGAAAATTAAGATGCAAATGAAAAGACTTTTTTGAACTTAACAGCAAAAAGGACAAACTTTCAAAATCCATGGGGTACAGGAAAATCAGTGCTACAGGTAAAATGCTTATGTCAAAAAGACAGAAAGATCACAAATTAAATATTTAATGTCACATCTCAAAAAGTAGAAACCTAGAATAGGAAAAGAAATAACAATAATCAGAAAAGAACTGAAAAAAATAGAGGCCAAAAAAAAAAATACAAAGGATTGAACTAAACAAAAAGTTGACTCTTTGAAAAAATAAACAAAATTAATAGACTACTAATCAAATTAACTAGGAATAGAAGGACTCAAATGAACTCAATCAGAAATGAAAAAGGAAGGCAGCTCCTGTGGCTCAGTGGGTAGGGCACCAGCCCCATACACCGTGAGTAGCAGGTTCAAACCCGGCCCCAACCAAACTGCAACAACAACAAAAAAATAGCTGGTGTTGTGGTGGGCACCTATAATCCCAGCTGTTGGGGAGGCTGAGGCAAGAGAATCACCTAAGCCCAGTAGTTGGAGGTTTCAGTGAGCTGTGGGATGCCACAGCACTCTACCAAGGATGATAAAATAAGACTCTGTCTCTACAAAAAAAAAAAAAAAAAATGAAAAAGGAGAAATTACAACTGATAACAGAGAAATACAAATATTCTGAGATTTATGTGGTCTGAGAAATATTATCTGTGAATAATACAAAACCTCTATGTACACAAACTAGAAAACCTAGAGGAAATGGATAAATTCCTGGAAAAACACAACCTATCAAGCTTGAATTACAAAGACATATTATAGAAATCCTGAATAGACCAATAATGAGCACAGAGATTGGAGCAGTAATACAAAAATTTTGCAGCATAAAAAAGCCCTGGAACAGACATATTAACAGCCAAATTCTATCAGAACTGTGAAGATGAACTAGCACGTAACCTACAGAAATTATTCCATAATGTTGAGAAGTAAGGAATTCTCTCTAACTCCTTGTACAATACCAATATCATCCTGATACTACAGCTAGGGGAGGACAGAACAAAGAAAACTATAAACCAGTATTTATTTGAATATAGATGCAGAAATTCTCAGCATAATGCTAGCAAGCTAAATTTAACAGCACATCAAAAAGGTAATTCACCATGACGAAATGAGTTTCATTCCAGGGATAAAAGGATTGCTCAACATACATAATTACATAAATAGAAGGGAAAACAAAGACCAGACGATCATCTTAATAGATGCAGCGAAAGCATTCAACAAAATCTAGCATCCCTTCATGATAAAAACTCTCAACAAACTAGGTATAGAAGAAACATACCTCAAAATTGTATGTAATAAAAGACATGTATTACAAACTGATAGACAACATATATTGAATAAGGGAAATTTGAAATTGGAACAAGACAAAGGTCACCACTTCTACTGAACATAGTACTGAAATCCCAGCCAGAGCAATTCGACAAGGGAAAAAAATTAAGGGTATTCAAATTGGGAAACAAGAGGTCAAACTATCCCTGCTTGCCAATGACACAATCTTGTATGTGTATCTAGAAAACACAAAGACTCCACTAAAAGACTCTTAGAGTTGGTAAATAAATTCAGTAAAGTTCACGTTATAAAATCAGTGTACACAAATCCGTAGCATTTCTATATGCTAATAACAGTCAAGATGAGAATCAAATCAAGGACCTATTACCATTCACAATATCTAAAAAGAAAGTAATATACTTAGGAATCTACTTAACCAAGGAGGTGAAAGAGCTGTACAAGGAGAATTACAAATTACTGATAAAAAGAAATCACAGATGACAGATGATGTAAATGGATAGAAAAACATCACGTACTCATTGATGAGAAAAATCAACATTATTAAAACTTCCATGCTGCCCAAAATGATTTACACAGTCCCCACCAACATCATATTTCACAAATCTAGAAAAAAAATTGAAACCAAAGAAAGAGGCAAATAGTCAAAGCAATAGCAAAACAAGCAAATCTACAGAAAAAAGAATTATACAGTTGACAGAAGAGCTGAACAGATTTTTTTCAATGGAAGGTAGATAGATGGGCAAAACACATCCCAAAGGTTCAGCATCACTAATCATCAGGAAAATGCAAATTAAGACCACAATGAGATCCCACCTCTGTCAGAATGGCTATTACTAAAAAGCCAAATAACAATAGATGTGCTGTCCTGGATGCAGAGAAAAAGGGACATGTATCCACTGTTGTTGGAATTGTGTATTAGTACAACTATGATATGCAGTTTCTTCAAAGAAATAAAAGTAGACCTATTCGATTCAGCAATCTCACAACTCAGTGTCTATCCAATAGAAAAGACATAATTTCATTGAAAAAAATAAACAAATAAAGGTGGCTTACGCCTGTAATCCTAGCACTCAAGGAGGTCCAGGGGGGTAGATAGCCTGAGCTCATGGGTTCGATACCAACCTGAGTAAGAGCAAGACCCTGTCTCTAAAAAAATAGCTGGGCGTTGTGGCAAGCGCCTGTATCCCAGCTACTTAGGAGTCCAAGGCAAGAGAATCATTTGAGCCTAAGAGTGAGGTTGCTGTGAGCTAAGATGCCATGGCACTCTACTGAGGGCAACAAAGTGAGACGGTCTCAAAAAAACAAACAAACAACAACAAAAAAACCCCACTTGCACTCAGATGTTTATCACAGCACAATTCACAATTGCAAAGTTTTGGGATCAATCTTTGTGCCCAACAATTCATAAGTAGATAAAGAAAATGTGATATACTATATACATATGTGTACACACACACACCCATGGAGTACTTCTCAGCCATCCAAAGGCATGAAATAATGTTTTCTGCAGCAACATAGATCAAAATGGAGACCATTATCCTAAGTGAAGTATCTCAGGAATGAAAAAACAAACACCACATGTTCTCACTAATACATGAAGGCTAAACACTGAGTACACACAAAGAGATGTGAAGAACATTGGAAATCAAGAAGGGGAAAACTGAGTGAGGAATGAGTGATAAAAACTTTCCTATGTGGTGCAATAAACACTATTCTGGTGGCTAGCACACGAAAAGCCCTGACTTTAGCATTATATAATGCATCCATAGAACAAAAAGATTTACAGATTTGCACCCCTTAATATTTTTAAATGAAAACGTAATAGTTATAAATGCAGTAATTCTAAATGCAAAACTTGACCTACATACAACTATGTGCATTTTTTATTTATCTCTTTTAATGTGAAATTTATATATTCATATACTTTGATGCAAAGATATTAATGTATTTGATTATTAGACACTGCCTTTTCAAATACCTGAAAGACTTTAAATCCTGCAAGCCCCAATGGTTTTAGAGGGCACGCTATCAACCCGCAGGGGTGTCATTATTGCAAAAGAATCTGTATCAATGGCCAGTGTGCTATGCTTTGTTCTCTCTTAATGACAGCTTTACGAAGACATCAGTGCCCTATTCTAACCCCTGAAGTTTATTTCAGCAAGACAACACCAATTGTTGTATTAAATTATTGTTATTCATTCTCATTGTGTTTATTGTACTAAATTTGAATATGCATTTAGATTATAAATGTGAGCATGTTTTAAATTAATTCTGGATTTGTGTGCTCATATATTTCCCATACTATTACAATAGAAGTAGTTTTGGTCAACGTTGGAAGGTTCATGAGTGTTTTTTTTTTCTTTGCTGATTTAAAA
This sequence comes from Perodicticus potto, assembly GCA_963574655.1. NCBI lineage: Eukaryota > Metazoa > Chordata > Mammalia > Primates > Lorisidae > Perodicticus > Perodicticus potto. The sequence continues at coordinate 36,627 of CAUYRH010045654.1, forward strand.
TAGTTGCATTAATTGTAGTTGGGTAACTTTGTCTAACATTATACTTATCACTAAACCAAGAATAACAGATGACAGTTTAGAGCTTTTTAAGCTTTGTTATACTGACAAAATTACTCTGGGGAAAATGTAGTTAAGACTTAATATATGACTGTGATATTCTGCTGTGCATCAGGAAGAACAATTTTTACTACTTGTACGTGCTTATGAATGTATGGAAATTTTCCCCTTCACAGAAATCATGGTGAAAATCTCTGTCTTTTACTATAGGAAATCTGTATTGTCTCTTTGTAACAGATAACCAGCCTCTTTGCTACTTACCATCTGGCCACATACCTGAAGCATCTGTAGATTCTGGCAAATACAAATTTCCCTTAAAAATATGTAACTAATTACAAACAGTTTACAGCTATTAATCAAACAGCCTTGTTTTAAAGAGTTAGGGTGTTTTAAAACTTTAAAAATATAACCACGGATGCAATTTTGAAATTTGGCATTTACCACAGAAGTCGTCTCCATTGTTTATGCTAAAAATAGATTTAAAATCTCTCACTCTTACTAAGCCACTCAAATACAACATTTAAAATGCTACTCAGCGTAGGAAGATTTGTGAGCAAGAAATTATACCAAACTCTTGTTGGGTTGTTATTTTTTTCATCTTCTAGATACAGATGTCACCTAATATCCAAGTCAATGGTCATAGAAAAATCTGGTCAATTCTTCTTGACTTAAGGAAGAAAGTGAGATTTGAGAGGATTCCTACATTATGGAAGATCACCCAGCTAATTACAGTCAGAGTCAGGCTCCTTCCTTCCAGCTTAATTGTTAGAATAGATTTGTTATCATTTGAAATACTGCATTCTCAACCTAGGAAGAGGTGACCTTATCTGCACCACAGTTTCCAGATCAGTTGTCTCACAGTGCCGAAGCAGTTGACGAGCCCAGGAATAAACCCCGTGACTAAGCCAGACCCCCTTCAGCTGAGCTGACTTCAAAGCTGAGTCACGAAAAATTACATTGCAGAGTAAAGGTGCTATCTGTTCCTGGCCTTCGTCCCACAAATAAAAGGGCAGAAAGCCTGGACCAACTTATAAAATAGAGTTGTTTCTCTGAGAAAACTTTCTGCCAGTCCTATAGTGATTATTTTGTGTTTTATCCTTGCTACTCCTTGCTACCAAACTATTAAATGCTAGAGTGTCACACCTTAAAAGAGAAAATGAGATAATGCCTCCTGGGTTTATTTATATTTTAATACAGGATTCCAGAAGACCCTGCTCAATCCTAAGAAAGAAGGGAAGGTTGTGATTAATGTTTGGGAGCAGCAAATCTCAGCCTAACATTACCCCAAACCAAACAGCTAAATACAAATGGAATCTTATATTCTATTCCAGCAGGGATAATCTTGACCTTTAGAATTACCTTTCTCTAAATCTCAAACTGCAAAGGGAAGTATTTGTGCAGCCCTGCTTATCCAGCCCTGTCTATATTGTCCTTCGGTTTATCCAGCCCATTTTGCTTTACATGCTGACTGGTAGGTAGAGGTCTCTCCAGCACATCCTGCAGACACTTCAAATGACATCTTCAAATGACAAACCCTAGGGAGAGTGAGAAAGATTCTAGCTCAGCAATTTATCCTTTGACTTTGAATATCTCATGGCTTTTTCTCATTTCTTTTGGTGGTTGGGTCCCTTTTGAGCTAAAGAGCTTGAGGCATATCTCTGGATCACTGAAATTTTCTTAGTTGTAAATCAAACCAAGTTTCAACTAATTAAGATATGTGTATATGACATGACATTGTCATTTTGCTCCTTCAACTTGATATTAGGATTGATTTTTCCAACAAGTGAAAATATTACTCGGCTCGGCGCCTGTGGCTAAACGGGCTAAGGCACCAGCCACGTACACCTGAGCTGGCGGGTTCGAATCCAGCTTGGCCTGCCAAACAACAATGATGGCTGCAACCAAAAAATGGCTGGGCATTGTGGTGGGCGCCTGTAGTCCCAGCTACTTGGGAGGCGGAGGCAGGAGACTCGCTTGAGCCCAGGAATTGGAGGTTGCTGTGAGCTATGATGCCACAGCACTCTATCCAGGGTGACAGCTTGAGGCTCTTTCTCAAAAAAAAAAAAA
>CAUYRH010045656.1:0-42725 GCA_963574655.1 Perodicticus potto
TTTATTAAATCATAATTGTGTACATTGGTGCAATCATAGGGCAGAATGTGCTTCATATACAATCAGAAACATTTTGATCGTACTGTGAGAGATAGCCCTCATAGCATTTTCTTAATCACTATATAAAGACATTGATACTCAACATTTAGTAAGTTTCACCAGTAGCATTTTCTTAGTTATTGTGTTAAGACATTTATACTCTACACTTAGTAAATTTAACATGTGCCCTTATAAAATGCACTATAGGTGTGGTCCCACCAATTACCCTTCCTCCACCCATCCTCCCCTCAGGGTGGTTTTGATTTGCATTTCTCTAACTAGAGACAATGAGCATTTTTTCATATGTCTGTCTTCTTTAAAGAAGGTTGTATTCATCTCTCTTGCCAGTGGTATAAAGGATTGTTGGCTCTAAGTTTATTAATTTGAGTTCTCTGTAGATCCTACTTATTAAACTTTTGTCAGATTCAAAATATGCAAATTTCCTTTCCCATTGTGTAGGTTGTCTATTTGCTTTGGTTGCTGTCTCCTTAGCTGTACAGAAGCTTTTCAGTTTCATTAAGTCCCATTTGTTTATTTTTGTTGTTGCAATTACCATGGGAGTCTTCCTCATGAAGTCTTTCCCCAGGCTGATAGCTTCAAGTGTTTTCCCTATACTTTCTTTAAGGATTGTTATTGTTTCGTGTCTTAGATTTAGGTCTTTTATCAATCTTGAATCAATTATTGTGAGTGGAGAAAGGTGTGGTTCCAGTTTTAGTCTTTTACATGTGGATAACCAGTTCTCCCAGCACCATTTATTGAATAGGGGCTCTTCTCCCCAGTGTATGTCCTTGATTGGTTTATCAAAGATTAGGTGGCTGGGAGATATTAGCTTCATCTCCCTGTTTCCTATTCAGCTCCAGCTGTTTATGTCTCTAGTTTTGTGCCAATACCACACTATTTTAATCACTATGGCTTTGTAGTACAGCCTAAAGTCTGGTAGGCTGATGCCTCCAGCTTTGTTTTTATTACTAAGAATTGTCTTGGCGATACAGGTTTTTTCTGATTCCATACAAAATGAAGAATTATTTTTTCCAAGTCTTGAAAGTATGATGTTGGTATTTTAATAGAGATGGCATTTAATCTGTGGATTGCTTTGGGAAGTATAGACATTTTGACAATGTTGATTCTTCCCAGCCATGAGCATGGTATGTTCTTCCATTTGTTAATATCTTCTGATATTTATTTTCTTGGGGGATCGTAGTTTTCTTTATAGAGGTCCTTCACCTCTTTTGTGAGGTTTATTCCTAGGTATTTCATTTTCTTTGAAGCTGCTGAGAAGGGAATTGTGCCCTTGATTGATTACCTTTTCCTCTTGGTTGTTATTGGCATATACAAAGGCTATTTGTGGACATTGATTTTATATCCTGAGACATTACTGTATTTTTTGATCATTTCCAGGAGTCTAGTGGTTGAGTCTTTGGGGTTCTCTAAGTATAACATCATATCATTAGCAAAGAGGGAGAGTTTCACTTCCTCTGCTCCCATTTGGATGTCCTTTATTTCCTACTCTTGCCTGACTGTATTGGCTAGAACTTCCAGCACTATGTTCACCAGCAGTAGTGATAGAGGACAACCTTGTCTTGTTCCAGATCTGAGTGGAAAAGCTTTCAGTTTTACTTCATTCAGTAAAATATTAGCTGTGGGTTTGTCATAAATGGCTCTGATTAGTTTAAGAAATGTGCCGCCAATGCCTATATTCTTCAGAGTTCTTAGAAAAGAATGTTGAATTTTATCGAATGCTTTTTCTGCATCTATTGAGAGGATCATATGATCTTTGTTTTTGCTTCTGTTGATATGGTAAATTACATTTATGGATTTGTATATGCTAAACCAGCCTTGCATCCCTGGGATGAAACCTACTTGATCGTGGTGTATGACTTTTTTAATGATAAGCTGTAATCTACTGGCTAGGATTTTATTCAGTATTTTTGCATCTATATTCATTAGTGAAATTGGTTGGAAGTTCTCCTTTTTAGTTGGATCTTTTCCTGGTTTGGTATCAGGGTGATGTTTGTTTCATAGAACGTGTTGGGAAAGATTCCATCCCCCTCAATGTTTTGGAATATTTTTGCAGTATGGGAATAAGCTCTTCTTTGAAGGTTTGATAGAATTCTGGAGTAAAGCTATCTGGGCATTTTTTTTGTTGGGAGGTTTTTTACTGTTTCTTTGATCTTAGTACTTGAAATTGGTCTGTTCAGAAGATCTATTTCTTCTTGATTAAGGCTAGGGAGAAGGTGTGATTCCAAATATTAATCCATTTCCTCTACATTGCCAAATTTCTGGGCGCAGAATTTCTTGTGGTATTCAGAGATAATGTCTTGTATCTCTATGGCATCCATTGTTATTTCCCTTTTATCATTCCTAATTGAGGTTACTAGAGGTTTTACTTTTCTGTTTCTAGTTAGTCTGGCCAAAGGTTTATCTACTTTATTTACTTTTTCAAAAAACCAACTTTTTGTTTCATTAATTTTTTGAATGATTTTTTTTGTTTTCAATTTCATTAATCTTTGATTTAATTTTGGCTATTTCCTTTCTTCTTAAAGTTTAGGGTTGATATTCTTCCAATTCCCTAAGATGGTTTGTGAGTGTGCTGATGCACTCTTTCTGTTTTTCAAAGGTAGGCATCTAGTACTATAAATTTTCCTCTCAGGACTGCTTTTGCTGTGTCCCAGAGGCTTTGGTAACTTGTATCTTCATTGTTCTCATATTTGAGGAAATTAACAAACTCTTCTTTTAGCTCTTCCTGAACCCAACTATCATTCAGCATAATGTTGTTTAGTTTCCAAGACTTTGTGTGGTGATGAACATTATTGCTGGAGTTGAGCTTCACCAATATAGCCTCGTGGTCTGAGAAGAGACATGGAATCATTTCTATTCCTTTAATTTTGCTGAGGTTTGATTTGTATTCTAGGATGTAATCTACTTTGGAGTATATGCCACAAACTAATGAGAAAAAAGCATATTCTTTTGCTTTGGAATGGTGTATTCTGTATATGTCTATTAATCCCATTTGTTCTAGGGTCATGTTTAAGTCCTTTGTATCCTTGTTTACTTTCTGTTTACAGGATCTGTCCAGTTCTGTCATAGGGGTGTTGAAGTTGCCAACTATTAAGGTGTTATGAGATATAATATTGCTCAGACTCCTCAAGGTCTGTTTCATAATTTTGGGAGCATTTAAGTTAAATGTATAAATGTTTAAAATTGAGATGTCTTCCTGTTGTATTGCTTCTTTGACCAGTATGACGTGTCCATCTTTGTCTTTTTTTTTTTTGAGACAGAGTCTCAAGCTGTCATCCTGGGTAGAGTGCGTGGCGTCATAGCTCACAGCAACCTCAAACTCTTGTGCTCAAGCGATCCCCTTGCCTCAGCCTCCCAAGTAGCTGGGACCACCACAGGCACCCGCCACAACACCCTATTTTTTTGGTTATAGTTGTCATTGTTTGGCATGCCTGGTCTGGATTCTAACCTGCCAGCTCCGGTGCATGTGGCTGGTGCCCTAGCCGCTTGAGCTACAGGCCTAGAGCCATCTTTGTCTTTCTTAACTAATGTTGCTTTGAATTCGCTTGTATCTGAGAGTAAAATTGCAACCCCTCCTTTCTTCTGATTTCCATTTGCTTGACACATTGTTTTCCATCACTTTACTGTTGAGTCTTGCTTTGTCTTTCAGGTCAAGGTGTGTCTCCTGGAGACAGCATATAGATGGCTTGTTCTTTTTGGTTTTTTTTTTTTTTTTGAGACAGAGTCTCAAGCTGTCACCCTAGATAGAGGTTGGTGGCAGTGGCATCAACCTCCAACTCTTGGGCTCAAGCAACCCTCTTGCCTCAGGTTTACTTTCTTTCTTTTTTTTTTTAAGGGAAGAGTCTCATTGTATCGCCCTCAGTAGAGTGCCATGGTGTCACAGCTCACAGCAACCTCCAACTCCTAGGCTTAGGCGATTCTCTTGCCTCAGCCTCCCAAGCAACTGGGACTACAGGCGCCGGCCAGAACGCCCAGCTATTTTTTTGTTGCAGTTTGACTGGGGCCGGATTCGAACCTGCCACCCTCGGTATATGCCACAGGCACTGCTCTTGCCTCAGGTTTTCTATTTTTAGTAGAGATGGAATCTCACTTTGGCTCAGGCTGGTATCAAACTCCTGAGCTCAAGCAATCCATTCACCTTGGCCTCCCAGAGTGCTAGGATTACAGGTGTGAGCCACCATGCTCAGTGGCTTGTGATTTTTAAACCAATCGGCCAACCTATGTCTCTTTAGTGGGGAATTCAGTCCATTGACATTTATTCAGAGTATCAGTAAATGTGGTGGAATTCTATTCATCTTATTAGGAGATTTTTGTGTGTGTGATTTTGTTCTTTGTGCCACTGTGAAAGCTAAGCTCTGGCCTTTAGCTTCTAGGTGTTTAATTTCATGGTGATCCATCGTGGTATTCAGAATTGAGAAATGGTCTAAGTATTTCCTGTAGAGCTGGTCTTGTTATGATGAATGTCCTCAGTGCTTGTACATCTGCAAAGACCTGATTTCTCCATCAATTTTGAAGCTAAGTTTAGCAGGGTACAGGATTCTGAGCTGGAAATTATTTTGTTTAAGGATATTGAAGATGACCATGCTCTTCTGGCTTGGAAAGTTTGGTTGAAAGTCTGTCATCCTGCAGCGGTGCCTGTGGCTCAGTGAGTAGGGTGCCAGCCCCATATACCAAGGCGGGTTCAAACCCAGCCCCGGGCAGCTAAAACAGCAATAAGAATTGCAACAAAAAATAGCCCAGTGCTATTGCAGGCGCCTGTAGTCCCAGTTATTTGGGAGGCTGAGGCAAGAGAATCGCTTAAGCCCAAGAGCCGGAGGTTGCTGTAAGCTGTGACGCCACAGCATTCTATCAAGGGCAACAAAGTGAGACTCTGTCTAAAAAAAAAAAAAGAAAAGAAAAAGAAAGGAAAGTCTGTCATACTAATGGCTCTGCCCTTGTAGATTAATTGGCACTTATTCCTAGTTGCTTGCAGAATTTTCTTTTTCATCTTGACTTTGGACAGGTTCATTACAATGTGCCTTGGCGAGGCTCTCTTACAATTGAGATGGCCCGGGGTTCAATATCCATCTGAAAGGAGTGTGTCAGGATCCTTAGTAAAACTTGGGAAATTTTCATTTATGGCAGAGTCCAGTAGGGCTTCCATACCTTTGGGACAATCTTCTTCTCCTTCAGGGATTCCTATTATCTGTATGTTTGAATGCTTCGTGGCATCTTGCAATTTTCTAAGCACCTGCTCTGCTTTCTCTCTCTTCTTTTCTGACTCAGTAATTACCTGTGTTAACTCAAAGACTTTATCCTCTAACTCTGATATTCTTTTCTCCATGGTCTAATCTGTTTTTGATACTTTCTACAGCTTCTTTACATTCCCTGATTGTCTCCTTCATTGCTCATCCATATCTTTTCTATATTCTACATATCTCTCGTCTGACTTTCGGTTCTGTCTTTCCATTTTCTCTTCCAATCCCTTTATTGTCTTACTCATCCACATTTTAAATTCCCTTTCTGACAAATCTATCAATTCTTTTTTGGGGGAGGACAGAGTCTCACTATGTCACCCTCAGTAGAGTGCCGTGGCATCACAGTTCACTGCAACCTCAAACTCCTGGGCTTAAGAGATTCTCCTGCCTCAGCCTCCCAAGTCTCTGGGACTACAGGCACCCACCACAACGTCTGGCTACTTTTTTTCGTTGTTGTTGCAGTAGTCATTTTTATGTAGCTGGCCTGGGCTGGGTTTGAACCCACCACCCTTGGTGCATGTGGCTGAAACTATAACCACTGTGTTCTTGGCACTGAGCCCCATTAATTCTTTATAGGAGGAATTCTCTTTAAAAATTGCTTTGTGTTCCCTTGAGGGAGTTGCACTAATTTGGTTATTCATGGTGCCTGAATTTTTCTTTTGGTTCCTCCTCATGCATACTTTCTTCTTGTTCACTTTCTTATACACCTTTTTCCTTCTCGCTTCCTCCTTTGCTTCAAGTTACCTTGTCTCAGAGTTTAGGTGATTAAGAGGCCTCTTGGTATGGGGTCAGAAGGCAGAGAAGGGTTGGAGCAAACAAGGAGAAGCAAGAGGAAAAGAAAAAAAGGAATAAAAAAAAGAAGGAACAAGTAAGGGAAATGAAGAAGAAATAAAAAGAAACAAAAGAAAAGAAAAAGGGGATGGGGGACTGACAGAAGAAAGTTGAAAAAAAGGAGAGACGAAGGATAGGAAGGAAAGATGAGAGTGATAGAAGGAATGTTATTATTCAGTCCTGTGCTAAGACCACGTCCATAGCTCAAGGGTTTTGAGGAGCTGTGCTGGGTGAGTTTCTCTAAATCAGGCACCCTTACCAGCCTGAACACATTCAGACTCTTCCTCTGCCCAAATTAAGAAGAAAAAGAGCAAACACAAAAGACAGGAAAGGAAACATGAGTGTGGATAAAGAAAGAAAAAAGAGAGAGAAAGAGACAAAAAAATGGAAAAATAGAAAAGTTCTGCAGCATGGTCTTCCTAATACTTTCCTCCTGGGGCCAACGTAAAGAGTTCTCCCAACCTACTTGCGCCAGATTACTGCTGTGGGCTACCTGCCAGACTTACAACTGTGTCACACTCACCCTCAGCAAAGAAAGGGTGGAGAAACAAGAAGAATCAAAAAATAAAATAAAAATAAAAAATAAATTTAGGAAAAAGTGGGGGAAGAAAAAATATTGAAAAACAAGAATAGACAAAGGAAATTGAATCAAACAAAGCAAGGGAAGGGAAAAGGAATGAAGGAAGAAAAGAGAGAGTTAACAGTCCAAGAAGGAAGCAAAAAAAAGGGGGGAGAGGAAGGGAAAACTTAGCTACTATAGAAGCACAATATGTGAGAAAGATTGTAAGAGTAGGAGAGTATTATCTGACAGAATGTTGAGGAGTGAAGTAGGGAGAGAGAGTAGATCAAGCTAAGATTCTGCAATCAACAAAAAGAAAAAGAGAAAAAAAAAATACCGGAGGCCTTGCTCTTGTTGAATAAGAGCCAACCAGAGGACTTAGCAAAACACAAGACACATTGAAACAAATAAACAAACAAACAAAGCTCAAATAGCCTGATGTAAGCAATCTCAGCAACAATCAGAGGATGAAAAGAAGAGAGAAAGAAAAAAAAATTTTAACGACTCCTACAAGAAAGAAAAAAGAGAAAAACGCAGGTGGCACCTGTGGCTCAATGAGTAGAGCACCAGCCCCATATACTGAGGATGGCGGGTTCAAACCCAGCCCCAGCTGACCTGCAACAAAAAAACAGCTGGGCATTGTGGTGGGTGCCTATAGTCCTAGCTACTCAGGAGGCTGAGGCAAGAGAATCGCCTAAGCCCAGGAGCTGGAGGTTGCTGTGAGCTGTATGACACCATGGCACTCTACTGAGGATGGTAAGTGAGACTCTGTCTCTAAAAAAAAATGCAAAGAAAAGCAAAAAAAAGTCAATAAAAAAATCATATATATATATATAAATGCATATATATGCCATGGGGATCAACTTTAGTAGGAATATATTTATGTTGCAATATACTTTCTGGACACCAAGTGGCACCATGAGTGGTTCCCAGGCTTGTTTCCCAGCTTAGATTGTTCTTGGTGGTCACCTATTTACCAGGTTGACACTAAAGTCCCTGCCGAACTATGATTTCACAGATCTCAAAAAATCTTCAGAGACAGGTTTCACAAATTCCCTCTGCAACAGTTCCCGTAGAATGTGGGGTATCCCGGGCCTGTTCCAAGTGTAGGACGACTTCCTACAGGTGGAACTCAGACCACAGTGCCTGGCCTACGAAAGACGCCTGTGCACACACAGCTGTCTCGCAAATTTTACAATGGCCACCTGCTATCCGGGAACTTTCCCTGCATGACTGTCTCACCACTGCCAAACCACAGCAGAGCCGCTCCAGAGAGCACCCCACGCTGGTCACCAAATTCCGCTCAAGAGTCCAAACCTTTACCAATCTTAACACACAACACCTAACTTCCCCAAGAACTGAAAGCTGTAATGGGCTTCTGGGACCTCTATGGGGGCGCTGGCTGGCAGAACCTTGCCTGGCAGTCTCCGGAGCCCTGGATTACACTCCAAGTCCAGTAATCTGCCACCTCGTTGCACATCCCCAACTGCCACTCCACGAATATTCCACACCAGGTATGATCTAGCCCACTCGTTCTCATCTGTTGTTCCAAGAAAGTTGAGCTACACGTCTTTCCCATCTGCCATCATGCTCTGCCCTCTTTTTTCTATGTCATCCTCAGTAGAGTATCATGGCGTCACCGCTCACAGCAACCTCTAACTCTTGGCTGAAGCAATTCTTTTGCTTCAGCCTCCCAAGTAGCTGGGACTACAGGCGACCACCATAATGCCTGGCTATTTTTGTTGTTGTTGTAGTTGTCATTGTTGTTTAGCAGGCCTAGGCCAGGTTCAAACCCGCCAACCCCAGTGTATGTGGCCAGCACTCTAACCACTGAGCTATGGGTGCCAAACCAGGGACAAATCTTGAAGATAGTAGGCTAAGTGAAACAGGACAGACAAAAAAAGGACAAACACTGAATCATTCCATTTATATAAGATACTTAGGGTAGTAAAATTCATAGACAGAAAGTAGAATGGTTGTTTCCAGGAACTAAGGAAAGGAAGGAACAGGGAGATACTGTGTAATGGGTACAAAGTTTCAGTTTTGCAAGATGAAAAAGTTCTAGAGATGGATGGTTACAGAACATAGTTAATGTTACAGAACTGTAGACTTAAAAATTGGTTAAAATGGTAAATTTTATATTATTTATATTTTACCATAATTTTTAAAAAAGAAATTCTGATAAATGTTACAACATGGATAAACCTTGAAGACATAATGCTAAGTGTAATAAGCTAGTCACAAAAGGACAAACACTATGACTTTACTTACATAGAGTATTTACAACCATCAAAGTCACAGAGAACGGTGGTTACCAGGAACTAGGGGAGGAGGTAATGGGAAGTTAGTATTTAATGGGTACAGAATTTCTGTTTGGCATGATGAAAAAGTTTTGGAGATGAAGTGATAGCTGCACAACAGGAATATATAATATTTAATGTCGCTGAATCATACACTTAAAAAATGGTTAAAATGGTAAATCTTATGTATGTTTACCACATCAAAAAGTGTAGGCAGTGCCTGCAGCTCAGTAGCTAAGGCACCGGCCACAGCACCAGTGGTGGCGGGTTCAAACCCGGCCCTGGCCTGCCAAACAGCAATAACAACTACTACTACTGCAACAACAACAACAACAACAACAAAAAGTAAAAAAGAAAAAATAAAAGTCAGCAAAACGAAGGTATGCACTCAACATTAGCATTAACTAAAAAACTAAAAGTATTTAATACTGGCTATAAATACCACCTAGTGGTCACATACGAAACACCAAACTTCATTACCTAAGTGAGAGTTCACTTTCTGCTATTCCTCAATAATCTTACCCAAGTTTACTGAATCAGCACCTTTTCCAAACATTTGTAACATTGCCATCATTGGATTTCACCTCTAACCTATTCTGTTTCCCCACACATTGCAAAGTTGCAATTTCAAAGCCCTCTGTTTATGTGGTATGCAAAAGAGCTCTATGCCCAACAGAAAGGGTTTGTCACTAGCAAGAGGATACAGGGAGTCACTTAATGATAACTTAATGAGTACTTAATGATAACTGGGAGCTTCTCATCTTCATGAATAAGATATTCAAACTTTCTTTCTAGCGTGATGCTGTTAGGAAAGAATTTCCAAAATAGAATCCCATGTTTAAAGTTAAGTATGAAAGCATATTTTTAAGGCCACACAATGTATTTTTATTTACAGCAAACTTGGTTTACCCAGGACTGTTCAATATCTTTCTTTACTTCAAAATAATGAACAGGTATTGATCATAAAGCCAGAACTCTGGTCATTTTCATCTAAATACATTCATGGAAGAATTTCCTCTTGTACAGAGACAAATAAGAGTTACTTAGGCTAGGTGTGGTGGCTCACACCTGTAATCCTAGCACTCTGGGAAGCTGAGACAGGTGGATTGCCTAAGCTTATGGGTTCAAGACCAGCCTGAGCAAAAGCAAGACCCCGTCTTTAAAACTAGCTGTTGTGGCAGGCACCTGTAGTCCTAGCTACTCAGGAGGCTGAGGCAAGAGAATTACTTGAGCCTAGGAGTTTGAGGTTGTTGTGAGCTATGATGCACAGCACTCTACAGAGGGCAATAAAGTGAGTCTCTGTCTCAAAAAAAAGAATTACTGAATAGGCAGACGTGTGAAATCTATAAAAGGTCATGGGAATAAGGATGGCAGTTTAAGTTAATTTTTTTAAAACCACACACACCAATATTATGTAATTTAACTGAAGCTTAATATGAAAATGCTAAAGTACATAAGTACCAAGTTACTTTCCAGAAAAATTCTTTTAACTACCAAGATCAGAGGCACATTTAATAGGTGGTCTTTGTTAGGACATTTAGGGGTTAAACATATTTTTATCAACAGAAAGATTAATATTTTGAGGAAAAGTTACCTTCTTCAAGCTTTTTTTTCAGTTCTTCTATTTCTTTCTGAAACTGACGAAGCAGAGCATCCTTTGGATCTTCATTAATTCTAGCTTTATTTTTAATATTCTTAGCACGATTAGCATACCGTAATGTACTGATAGTTTCATCATAATTGTAATCTGCTGGCCCAATATTTGCACACTGTTAAATTGGAAAAAAAAATGTACACTTGACACAGTTAAAATTAATACTGCCATTAAAAATATATTTTAAAAAATTTTTGTGGCCAGGTGCAGTGGCTCATGCCTCTAATCCCAGCACTCTGGGAAGCTGAGGCAGGTAGATCCCTTGAATTCAGGAGTTCAAGACCAGCCTGAGCAAGAGCAAGACCCCATCTCTACTGAAAATAGAAAACTAGCCAGGCATTGTAGCAGGCACCTTTAGTCCCAGCTACTCGGGAGGCTGAGGCAAGAGGATCACTCAAGCCCAAGAGTTTGAGGTTGCTGACACCACAGCACTCTACCCAAAGTGACTCTGTCTCAAAAACAAAACAAAACAGGGCAGCACCTGTGCCTCAAAGGAGTAGGGCGCCAGCCCCATATGCCAGAGGTGGCGGGTTCAAACCCAGCCCCAGCCAAAAACCACACACACACACACAAAAATATATATATATAATATATATACACATACACACACATATATGTGTGTGTGTGTACACGTACATATATAAATTAAAATTAAAAAAAAATTTTGGAGCACATATGCACCCTGGCTTACATGAAAAAGAAAGTGTCAACCACACGTGTTTCCAAACGACACTGCTGTGGGATAATGCATATGATATACTACAGCAAGGACAGCCACACATTTTAAAAAGTAAAATAATCAATAGTTTTTAAAATGTTATACATGTCAATTATTGGCATAAACTGGAATCTTACATTTATCTGATGTTTAACTATACCACCAATTAAGTCTTACCATCATGGTTTTTGAATTTCCTCCTAAAGAATCCTGAAGAAGACGTGTCAATTTAGAGTTACGATAAGGCACATGAGTGCTTTTTCCATCGACCAAGGCAGAAATTACATTACCAAGGGTGGAAAGTGAAAGATTGATTTTTGTAGCTTCCTTTAGGCGTTGTCCAGTAGCTCCAGTTTTTGCTTGTCTTTCTGAACCCTAGCAATAAGCAGAGATAAAAGTAAAGCTAAAGTTTAAAAATACAGAATATCCTACCCAAGGTTTTACAAAAAGTAACTCAACAGTAAAAAAAATCTGATACATTATCTGAAATTCACATCAAAATAATACAGGAAGGTAAGAAGTAGGTAAGAGTAGACGAAGCAAGATTAGCCACGAGACTAATACTTCTTAAAGTTGTGTGATAGGTGCATGAGGAATCATTGTACTATTCTCTTTTGTATGCCTTTGAAATATTCCATAATAAATAGTAAGTTAAACACACATAAGTAACAGATTAAAATCATATGTAAGTCACACATTTTTACTTTAATTCTTAATAATTTATGAAATACTAGAGTATTCCTTAAGTAGTGTCCTAATACTTACAGCAAGATCTACAAGGTGGAGCTTCCCCATCCTGACATGCATGTTCCCATCAACACCCTTCTCACTGCATTCTATAGTGATAGTAAAGATGGCGTGAGAACGGGAACTATGTTCGTTCATATTAGTTGCACCAACAGAACCTTTAATAAAAAAAGGAAATCATTCAGAAGTGGTATATAGAACGCCCTTAAAAATAATTAAATATCCAGAACAGTCTAAGATGCCTAATTTAGTCACAGAAGACAGAGAACATCGCCAAACCACAAAAACATGAATGTATATTTAGCTATTATATAAAATATCTTGGCTCAGCGCCTGTGGCTCAACAGGCTAAGGCGCCCACCATGTACAACTGAGCTGGCGGGTTCCAATCCAGCCCAGACCTGCCAAACAACAATGACGGCTGCAAACAAAAAATGGCCGGGCGTTGTGGCGGGCACCTGTAGTCCCAGCTACTTGGGAGGCGGAGGCAGGAGACTCCCTTGAGCTCAGGAATTGGAGGTTGCTGTGAGCTGTGATGCCACAGCACTCTACCAAGGGTGACAGTTTGAGGCTCTGTCTCAAAAAAAAAAAAAGAAAAGAAAAGAAAAGAAAAGAAACTGTCACCCTTGGTATATGGGGCCAGCACCCCACTTCTTGAGCCACAGGTGCCACCCAAGACCCCTATTTCTAGACAAAATAAAAAAAAACTTGGCACAGTAGCACACAACTGTAGTCCTGACTACTCAGGAGGATGACGCTGGAGGATCATGTAAGTTTCAGGCTGTTATGACCTATGATCACCCCACTGGTTCTAGTTTGCATAGCAGAGCTAAACTCTGTCTCAAAAAAAAAATAGGGCAGCACCTGTAGCTCAGTGGGTAGGGCGCCAGCCACATACACCCAAGCTGGGGAGTTCGAACCCAGCCCTGGACAGCTAAACAACAATGACAACTGCAACAAAAAAATAGTCAGGCATTGTGATGGGCACCTGTAGTCCCAGCTACTCGGGAGGCTGAGGCAAGAGAATCACTTAAGCCCAACAGTTTGAGGTTACTGTGAGCTGTGATGCCACGGCACTCTACCAAGGATGACATAGTGAGACTCTATCTCAAAAAAAGTAATGAATAAATAAATAAATATAAATAAAGGAGATTAACCTTTGAGAAGAAAATTTTCTTAAATTCTAATGATAAATTTTAAAAATTATCTTAAAAGTATATTTTAAAAATAGATACTGGAAATAATGGCCATCTCTAGTATGCCAGCTTTAAGTAAGAGTCAGTGTATATATTGCACTTTCATTCACCATATATCTTCCTCTATATTACAGACATTACTTTTCCTTTTCCATGTTCTCCCATTTAGCCTGTTATCCACTTATATCCATCTTTCTTTCTGAATATTTGGATCTCTGGATCTCTCTCTCTCATTCTGTCTTCTTTTCTTTTCCTGGTAGTTTTCCACCTTTTCATTGTTAACTTCTTTCCATTCTGTTATCACAGCTGAGACTCAGGCACTGACCATGTTCTTGAACTCGAATGGCGATAATTAAGGGTAATCTCAAATTGGGTAGGGGTAGTCACCAACTCAATTTAAAATATCTGAAAAAATGGGAAAATGGATACATCAGAACAGAAGATTTTTGATGGGATACCAGTAGTATAATTACTTTAGGAAAGAAAAGCAACCTGTTCAAGTACAAAGGTTGTACAGGATGCACTTTGCACTTTATACAAGTATATCAGGAAAGAATAGAAAAGAATAGAGGATTAAAGTGATTCCGCTTTCACTTTGGGGCAAGATGAGGCAAGAGGGTGGCACATCTAAAAATGAGTTGAGTATTATCTGTAAACAATATTATAAAATTTGGCTGGGTGTGGTGGCTCATGCCTGTAATCCTAGCACTGTGGGAGGCCCAAGCAGAAGGATCACTTGAATTCAGGAACAGCATGAGATCCCATCTCTAGAAAAAATAGAAATATTAGCTGGGTGTAGTAGCACATGCCTATAGCCCCAGTTACTTGGGAGGTTAAGGAAGCGGGATCGCTTGAGCCAAGGAGTTTGAAGCTTCATTCAGCTATAATGATGCCATTGCACTCTAGCCCAGGTGACAGAGCAAGACCCTGCCTCCAAAAAAATTATATATATATAATATATATATAATAGCATATGCATATATACACACACTAACCATGAGGTTATCCTTCCTTTGTTCTCACTATTGGTTAAGGCTTAGATACAGCAATGTTTCTGTTTTGGCTTTTTGCACTTAAAAATATCTATTTTATAGCAATATACAGTCCCAGTTAATGAGAGAATCCAGGAAAAAGCAACGAAACCTTCAAAGTATACACAATAATGCCTATCAGGACGAATTTAAGAAATTGACCTTACTGGTCTGCTCTGCATTTCAGAACTGTTAACATGGAGTATAAGAGAGCAGAAAATTTTTCAGATAAAGCTATGGAAATATCATTTATAGAATCAAAGACTACAGAATCTAATGGTACAATAGATATTATTTGCTTTATGAATATAATCTGCTAAGTGCTTTACTATTATTTCTAAACTTACTTCTTTTATTTTTATATATATATATATTTTTTTTTTTTTTTTTTTTTTTTAATGAGACAGAGTCTTACTCTGTTGCCCAGGTTAGAGTGCCATGGCATTAGCCTAGCTCACTGCAACCTCAAACTCCTGGGTTCAAGCAATCCTCCTGCCTCAGCCTCTCAAGTAGCTGGAACTACAGGCATCAGCCATGACACCCAGCTAATTTTTCTATTTTTAGTAGAGATGAGGTCTCACTTTTGCTCAGACTGGTCTCAAACTCCTGAGCTCAAGGGATTTTCCCACCTTGGACTCCCAGAGTGCTGGCATTAGAATTGTGAGCCACCATACACAGCCCTAAACTTACTTCTAAGCAGGCCTAAAAGAAAATAATATTAGCCCCAACCACTCATATCTTTTAGTAATAAGCCTTGTATAATCAGTAAGTACTTGCTTTTAAAAGTAAATGCCTTTTTCAATCATTCATACCTAAATGAAAACATATTTCATCAGCAAATCACTTTGCTTCATTCTTAATACCTAATTAGCAGTTGTTTTGATGGGGGATGTGAGAAGAAGAACAGAATAATTTGGAGGTACTGAGATTTCATGGAGCAGCCAGTTTGTGTTGGATGTCAGAGATCGATTACTGTCACTTAAGGGATATTAGTGGGCATGTCACAATTTGTTCTGGTACCTCACATGGCAACAACCACTCCACTTAGCATTATCTGCTTGAGAGTTTGGGAAGGCTCCCTGGTGAGTAAATTTCTGTTCAGCTTGTCCCATTTGGCACAGCAGGCAGTGCTAAGGAAAATGCAGTAGGAATCATATGTGGTAAATGCAAAGGTGAACTTCCTGATTGGAAGGAGGAGCGAACACCAGACCCAGCTACTTAAGAAAGTTTGTGGAATCTCCATCCAGGAAGAAGTAGTTCTCTCAGGGGAAAAAGTTTTCTGATCGAAAGAAGCTCTGTGGACCACATATACCTAACTGGACATGCCTGGAGATAGAAGGGGAGGCTAAGCTTTGCTTAGAATAAGAGGCAAAAGAGTTATCTTTTTTTACAAATTAAATATCATGAGTATACATTTCTGTCTGAACCAAAAAATACACTGTCACACTACAAAAGATTTTTATTCTGCAAGAGATGTAGGAAACAAATTATCTGGAGAACCTTACAGTTTGGGTTTTCAAACCTACTGTTTTTTGTTTTTTTTTTTCTTCCAATAGGCAATCTCTTATAATTGTTTTAGATAACAAAAGTACTTCCAACTGGAAATTGGTAAAGAATAAACTAATTTGGGGGAACTTAATACTCCTAAACTAAACCTTTAAGCTTTTTCTAATTTCCCACATTGCCTTCAACAAGTTTATAAGCATGTGACAGGGAAATGGAGAAGTAGGGGGAGACATGAGTGGGGAGCTCAGGAAAGCACAAGCACTTAGATTTTGTTAATTTAGTTCACAGATGTTTATTCCAATGCCAAAAGAATCCTTCTCTCCACAAAAAATTAACAATTATTATCACAGTATCCCCTAGTTTACTTATTAAAATGTAAATGCCTACAACATAGTAGGTGAAGAATTAAACTGAATTAATAATTTCACACCACATCCTAACTTGAAAGTACATTAGAAGTGTTTCCTAAGTTTCCACACATGTAAAATTGGTGTGCTAGAGGAGGCTGAACTAACTAGAAAACCTGTAAAATCTCTTTGAATTCTAAAAATTTCTATTTCTGTGGTCTCCCTAGCTTGACAGTGCTGCTTTTTTGGACTATGGCATTAGATCCTGACTCTGCCATTGGCTCAGAATGAGATGCAGGGAGGTTACCAAACCTTCTTTGGAAATAGATGTTACTAATATCATTACAACACTTGGTGTACTTTGTTGGCCAAGTTACTTCTCATTTATGAGAAACTGTAGATGGGACTTAAAAACATTTACAGGTTGGCCATCCTTAATTTAAAAATTTGAAGTCCAAAATGCTCCAAAATCTGAAACTTTTTGATGCTACAAGTAGAAAATTCCACACTTGACCCCAAGTGACAGACTGCAATCAAAATGCAGGTATACAAAGTTTATTCAGCAACCACAAGAGAAAAAAGACCCTTCCATTCCCCTGTAGCTGTGACATATCTTTTCTGTGCATGCCCAGATTCCTCCATGCAAATCACAAAGGCTAATAAAACAGCACATGTGCAGAACAGATGTGCCAACAGCAGGTTCTCCACAATCCCCACATGGAGTCAAGATCTATTTCTATTACTCTGTGTTGTTTTTATTATTTTCTACTCTTTACTGTCGAGATATTATTAAAAATGTCAAAAAGAGCTGCAGATAGCCCTAGGGGTAACAGTTATGAGAAAAAGAAGGATTTGTGTTGATCTATTGCACAGGAAGTAAAGCTGGTGGAAGAGTGGTATGTGAAATAATGAAGAATGTAGTATCAGAATTACCACCGCATATGACCAGAAGCAACAGAATGATAAGCTGTCAAAGTTCTGTGCTTAAAGTGATAAACAGAAGTTAATGAAAAACAAACAAAAAAAACACATAAAATGAAAATCTTGACTGTATATTGAAAGAGTGGATCCATCTGCCTTATAGTGAACACTTAATGGCATGTTGATCATGAAACAAGCAAAGATCCACTACAATAAACAGAAAATTGAAGGGAACTGTGACTATTCAACAAGCTGGTTGCAATAATGTAAGAAAAGACATGATATTAAAGTTTTAAAGATATGTGGCAAAAAAGCATCTGCTGATCATAAGCCTGTAGAGCAGCAGTTCTCAACCTGTAGGTCATGACCCCTTTGTAACAATGAAATTACATCATGGCATTAGGAAGGTTGAGAACCACTGTTGTAGAGAAATTCATTGACTAGTTTCCCAGTGTCGTACTGATGAAATGATGACACCAGAATAAGTCTATAATACTCATGAAACTTTAAGCTTGTTTTATTGCCCTGAAAAGATACTGACTTCAGCTGTTGAGACAGCCCCTACAAGAATAAAGGATGCCAAGGACAGGATAACTATGCTGACATGTGCTAATGCAGCAGGCATGCATAAGTGTGAACTTGCTCTGATAGGCTAAAGCATGTGTTCTTGCTGTTATAAAGGAGCCAATTTCTTACTCGTCCAATGTTATGCTTAAAAAAGCATGAATCACCAGGACATCTTTTCTGATTGGTTTTACGAACATTTTCTACCAGAATCTCGTGCTCAAAGCAGGAAAGTTCAATGGGATGATGACTGCAAGATTGTATTCCTTGACAACTGTTCTGCTCATCCTCTAGCTGGAATTCTCATCAAAAATAATGTTTACATCATGTACTCTATCCAAAATGTGACTTTATTTAGTCACAGGATGAGGGCATCCTTAGATCAATGAAGATTAAATATAAAAACATTCTCGAAGAGCATATTAGCAGCAGTGAACAGAGGCATGGGTATGAAAGGATTCAAAAGGAGTTTAGCATGAAGCATGCTGCATATACTGTTGCCAAAATTTGGAACTCTGTGACTGAAGACAGTTGTACATGCCTGGTGCAATCTCTGGCCTGCAACTGTGTTCAAGGATAATGAAGAAGGTAGTGGCTTTGAAGTATTCTGTCCATCCAATGAGAAAAAAGTGATATCTGATCTCCTTACTTATGCCAAAAATATACCTTTAGAGACTGTCAGTAAGCTGAAAGAAGTAGAGATCAACTTGATGTCATTAATGAGTATTTAGTTGTTCATTCATTAGCCAGTGGTGAAGTAGCTGAAATGATTTTGAGTCAAGGGGATCATAATGATGAAAATGACATGGTTTACACCACAGATAAAGTACCTATAGATGACACGGTTAAAATGTGTAAGGGCTTATTGAAGGACTAGAGCAGTGAGCATTCATAACAAAACAAAAAATATATATCTGTTTATATCATCACGGATTTCTTTTCTTTTCTGGTTTAAAGAAATGGAATTTTGAGGCCAGGTGTGGTGGCTCATGCCCATAATCCTAGCATTACGGGAGGCTGAATTGGGAGGATCACTTGAGGCCAGGAGTTTGAGACAAGGGATGTAATTTCTATGTTGCCCAGACTGATCTCCAACTCCCGGGCTGAGGCAATCCTCCTGCCTCAGCCAAAAAGAGAGAGATTTCTAAGACAAAAACCATTATTAATGAGGCGGCTAACTCTGGAGGAAACATTTTTAAAAGCCATTTAGCAGAATGCCTCCTCACCCTTAGAGATGTTTTGTCTCATCCCCTGCCTCAATACACAATCACAGCTATGTAGGCGGAGCCTGAAAGTCTGCCATTGTTGCTGTTTTTTAACAGCTGATATGTGGTACAGGCATTCTGGTGATGCTACTATGTTGCTCAGTGACCTGGAACAGGTTCTTTTTTCACTGCATTAATGGTAAGTCATTTTTGACTGTTAGGTTATTTATGTGTGAATAAATGTAAAAAAAGATTGCTTTTTTGGTAGTTTATAAATTGAGAGTCAGAAATGATGGTGATGCCCACCAACCAAAGATTGTCCATGTGGGTGGCTGAGATAGTCACACCTTTGTTTTCTGATGGTTCAGGGTACACAAATTTTGTTTCATGCACAAAATTATAAAAAATATTTTCTACCTAAGTATCACAAAGACTCAGTCTTTACAAGTGCAACAATATAACCTCATCGCACATACCCTCATATTAATGCAAAATTTTACAAATAAAATATTGTATAAAATTATCTTCAGGCTATATGTATAAGTTGTATATGACACATAACTGAATTTCATGTTTAGGCTTGGATCTCATCCCATCCACAAGGTATTTTATTATATATATGAAAAATTCCAAAAACTGAAAAAATTCATGTTGGTGGCACTATGCCATCTCGTCACCCTTGTCGGTGCCGCCATGCTACCCCATCTCTGTGGGCAAGGAAACAGCCAGTACAGGGATTAGAAGTACAATGCTTGCAAGAGGTGGCCTTCCCATAGGTGCAGGGAAGCCCGGAGTAAACGGGGCTGTGGCCTTTTATTGAAACAATATACAACAGGTGGGGTGGGGCCCACTTACAAGAGCTACAAGTGCTTAATGATCACTATGTGCTCTTGTAATGTTTAAAGTATACCACCTGCTTGCTAACAAGCCATTGATCTTATCTCATTGAAGCACTAAGTTGCTTGAGGCTTGTCTCCAGGCTGCAAAACATCTTTATGGCTCGAGAAGATTATCCCGTTCCCAGCGCCTCCCTCAAGAACTAGTGACCATTCCCAAAGCCTGGTGCTCAGTCTCCTACAAATTCAAAATCTAAAACACTTCTAGTCCCAAACGTCTCAGATAAGGAAGCCTCAACCTATAATACCTATTTTAAAAAGTCTAGCATTTGAGGGCGGCACCTATGGCTCAGTGGGTAGGGTGCTGGCCCCATTTACCAAGGGTGGCGGGTTCAAACACGGCCCCACCAAACTGCATCAACAACAACAAAAAATAGCCAGGCATTGTGGCAGGCACCTGTAATCCCAGCTGCTCTGGAGGCTGAGGCAAGAGAATCATCTAAGTCCAGGAGATGGAGGTTGCTGTGAGCTATGTGACGAGGGCGATAGAGTGAGACTCTGTCTCTATTAAAAAAAAAAAAAAAAAAAAATCTGTCAGACTCCAAAGACCATACTAAAAAAGAAAAAAAAAAAAAAGTCTAGCATTAGAGAGGAATTATGCCTCATAATATCTACCGTGGGAGAGGCTCAATAAAATTAATCTCATCCTTTCTATTATCTTTGGAGCAGCTCCTCACCTATTTCAAACTAACATCACATGGAATTTCCCACAAAACAAGGGACAGGAGTTAAGAAAATCGTTAGGTTTGTAGTTTATACAGGCCTTGTATTTCAACATTTTACTTTTCATCTTTTATTACCCATTATGACCAAAACTATCTAGCACCTACATTAGTTGTCTTGTTTCTCAAAGTCAAAACTCAAATTAAATAATATGAATGTGAGCAGAAACACCTGCTCTTATCATAAATACAAATGGCTAGATCAAATAGCTAGATAAAAGTTTAGGAGAGTTTGGAACTTTTTCTGAATATTTTTAATTCCTCCCTTGCCCATTATTATTTTACTTGTTTGGATATTAACAATACAAAATGTTCTTTCCAAACTAGACTCATGGTTTTCTTTATGCTTTGTTTTTCTTTTTAACTGTGTATCTCTACCTTACTAAAGGTAAAAATAACTATAGATCTCATGAAGATAGTAGTTGAATACAAAATTCAGTATGTATACATTTCAGTGAGTGACTTAATAATAAGTATAAATCTGTGGGGTGCATTAGCTCATACCTGTACTCCTAGCACTGCAGAGGCCAAAGCGGGAGGACTACTTGAGGCCAGCCAGAGCAAGAGCCAGACCTCATTGCTACAAAAAAAAAAAAACTAACTAGGAGTGGCGGCCTGTGCCTGTAGTCACAGCTATGCAGGAGGCTGAAGCCAGAAGATAGCTTGACCCAAGAGTTAGTGGTTACAGTGAGCTATGATGACACCATTGTACTCTAGCTGGGATGACAGAGCAAGTAGCTGTCTGTCTCAGCTACTTGGAAGGCTGAAGCAAGAGAATCGCTTAAGCCCAAGAGTTTGAGGTTGCTGTGAGCTGTGACACCACGGCACTCTACCCAGGGTGACAGCTTGAGACTCTATCTCAAAAAAATAATAAATAAAAATATAAATAAATAAAAATCTGAAATCATTCCTTGGATTTACAGTAGAAAAAGAAACAAATCGAACATGTGCTTCTGTGTCTTCAAAGTTTTTATCTGGATGTAGTACGTGAAGTTGATTTTTTGCACACCGGAACATAGGTTTAATAAAATTTTCAGTAGCACTTATAATAAAAACATGTGTAAAACAGACTCAGTTCACCCCTCAGTTTGTCCTGGATTCAGAGGCCTGGCTCTCAATCCTCCTACAAGGGAACTGAAGAATTAGGGATGCTCTCATTTTTATAGTCTGTATTTTTCCTATTGAATCTGGAGAGAGGGGAACCCAAACCAGAATAAACTAAAAGGAAAACAAGTTGCTTTGCGCAGCCATTTTGTACTTACTTGCTCATGGAAGACAGCACGTCCCAGTCCTGGTTGCTTCTATCAAATGCCACTGGCCCTGACTCATCCACTCCTCCTGGTCTTCATTCAGCCGCCTACAGAACCAACACTTAAATATACACCATAAGGAGTCATCAGGCAAGGAATCTACCACCTGGTAGTTGTTTCTATGAACTTTTTTGAGTTTCATTTTCAACATCATTTGCTTCTAATTTGATTGGCTTCCTCCACATTCTGGTAGGTGAGCCGGAAGTAGTGCCGTCTGATACCTAGCTCACACCTAGTCCTCCCTGATAAAACAACTGTGAGGACGTTGCCTTTGTACTTATTTATTACCTTCATGACATTGGTCACTACTGGTGAGTCCACATCAGGATGGTTTAACTAATGACTGGCTGGTTCTGGCGGGGGCATTTAATTAGCTGATCTGCCTGACCTGCTAGCAGTCGAAGTTGTCTTGCAACCTGAAAAACTGAAGGATCCTTGAGATAACTGCTGGGGTCAGCCCAAATCTTGTTTTTTTTTTTTCTTGGATAAGCTTACTTCTTTGGTTTTATTTCTACTTATACGAAGATTTCTGGGAAGCAGCTTTCCTTGCTTGCTCGACTCGCTGTTCCTTTACAGTCCACGTAGGGCCTTCTTTCTAGAGGCGGTGCTGCAGATGGATGGCACTCTCTTTCCTTGATCTAAGCCGAAAACATGTCTCAAGATTTTGGGACATGTCTCTTGGCTCACTTTCATTCATCAAAGGCTGGATGTCTGAGTCTGTCTGTTTCACAGGGCAGGAGGGAAAAGATTTTACTAACTGGGTCTCGTGGAAAGGTGTGTCAGGAGGTGCTTCACAGGTAGCCTCTATGATGTGGGCGTCCTCAGAGGAGCTGAGAACCCTCAACACTACCCCTTTGGGGATCAACACTGGAGCATCCTCGTCACTCTTTGAGTTTTCCCATCGATGCCATTGACAAACTGTGGATGTATTTGCTGATAAGTAAGGTGTCCATTACCAGCAACACCGCCATCATTCTGAGTTTTCTAGAGGGTGTCTACGGCATGACCAGGACCAGTGAATGACACTTTAATTTCTTGAGTATCTTCAGGGACAGCTTTCGAAGTTACCTTTGATGCCTGCCCTGCAGAACGGCAATTTGCACTGTTTGTAGCCAAAGACAAATGCTTGCCACAGGACTTAATCATCTGAGCTATCGTTCTGCGCAACAGTTCAATTGACTTTATCTTGGATGTGGAACTATTCCACTTAATGTCCTCAAGGACATTTTCAGATCCAGAACTTAGAGAAAATACTGATGAGATGACCGGGTCATCAAAATTGTCATTTGTCTTTTCGGAATTCTTTAATTCCAAGGGCTTATCCCCAAACTGCTGACAACTATTCTGTCTTCTCTGGTTAGGTTTATGTGTGAATACTTCTCTATTGAGAGGTCATCTGGCTTATATGTACACCTGCCTTTTGTTCCTCTGTCCAGTTCTCTTCCAGCTTCCTAGTAGAGGAAACCATTCTTACAGAAATACTGATCTTACCTCTAGATTCCAAGTCATTTTCTCTTAGGAGCAACGAACCCTTTTCTCTAGAGAAGGGGACGGCTGCAGATGACACGGCAAGAGGGAGTAACTGCTGTGAGCCACTGGGTAACCTTCTTCCACCTTTAGCAAAAGAAACAGCAGCTTTATATGGAAAAGGGTTTGATGCAGTTCCAAGATCACAGAACGTACCGTTTTTTAAAACAGATGCTGGTGAACAACCTTTTAAGGCAATAGAATGAAGAGAAGCTCTATGTGGATATAAGTTTTTTTTTTTCTGGAAATCCTCAACTCTTTTTTTTTTTTAATCCTCAACTCTTTCAGAATTGAGAAAGAATTCTCCATGGTTGTGTACATTAGAGTTTGACATGAAAAAATCATAAGACCTTACCCATTTCACATTTCTAAGTTGTTTCTGAATTGAAGACTGAAGATAATCAATGCCTATGAGTTTTTCAACTTTCCCTTCAATTATTAGGGACTTTTTTCCTGCAGAATCTATTTTTTCTTGTTCATCTAAACTATTCTCTTTAGTCATATGCTCAAAATTACCTCCATCACCCCTGCCAGTTTTGCAGCAATTATTTTCTTCTTGTGGAAACACTTTCAGAACCAGCTGCGGTGTGCCATTAACAACCTTCGCGTCTACCAATTGAGCTAAACAGTTTGCAGGCACAACTAGTTCTGCCAGTGCCACAATTGTGAGCAGCATACCTGGCTGGACAGGTTCTTTTGCAGGAGATATTACTTCTACCTCAACACTTTTGTTCTCGACTAGATTGACTTTCCTTTGCTCAGACAGGGCCATTTTATTTGGAATACACACTACATCTTTTTGGGGTTCCTTTGGTTTGGGTAACAAAATATTGTTCATTTGTCTTTATTTGTGTGGAGAGAGAACCTTGAAAGTTGATCTGATAACTTCTTTTGTAATGTAGTCCTTGGATTGGAAGCTTTCAGAAGCTCCATGTTTTGTTTTGAAGTGCAGCTCTTTTCAGCTCTGGCTTGGCAGTAGTTTTGAGCATAGAGAGAGCCAGCGCTCTCATGGAGTCCCTTCATGTTTGACAGCATAATCATTTCTGATAGCACTGGAGTCGCAGGACTCACACCAATCAGGGAAGATGCCTGTGTGTTTCACCAAGTGCCTCTGAAACTCCCCTTTCATATATGAAACAGCTGCAGTGAGAACAAATAAATTTAATCTCTTCACATTGAAGTGTGTGCTTTTTGAACTGCAAAGGGTCCTTTGTGGAAAATCAACATTTATCACAGTACTATTTGCCTGGCTTAAAGTTCCTTACCTTAAATTTGCTACTGACGGAACTTGAAATGGTTTTAATTTTATTTCCAACATGAATTGACCTGGGATTATTGTTCACAAGATGGAAATTGGGAGGTGCCACACCCAGACTGCATTTGAAGCAGACATATATGTCTTCCTTCTGGCTTTGCCCCGTAGGCTTTTTCAAATCTTGACGAGGGATTTGTGAATGTTTTTGCACTTTACACATGCAGCAGTGGTCATCACGGCAGCCTCTGCCTCTGTGCCTTGATACAAAAGGCTTTACACTTCCTATGTATCTGGTCGAGGTGCTCCGTTAGCATCAGGCTGTTTGGGTGACATGGTCAAGGCCTGGTATCCACCATTCATTTGTGTAGTATATAACTGCTGTCCAATATCCTGCATCTTCTTTATCTGCATTTCTAGAAAGAGCTGACTGAAATTTGGGAAGATCTCACATGACGCCTCCTTCAATACAGTTTGTGGCTGTGACTGGCAGAGGAGCAGCTACGTGCGGGCACACAGTTGTCTTTGTTGGATATACCGCCACAGGGGTGCAGGGTCGCAAAATGTGATTGCTTTCAATTTTCTGACATTCCCAGAAACACTTGCTAATTCTCAAAGCCAGCCTTTAACTATCTGCTTCTTCCAAGGTAACAGGTCTGGAGAAGTCACACGGCTTTTCTAAGGTCACAGCGTTGGTGAAGAGCAGCCGCCAGTGTCCAATCTCAATTCTTTGCTTCCCGCTACCCCGCTGTGTGAACTGAAGTGACTTTCAGGATCTGTTGCCACTTGGATTTCCTGACTTGGAACCGTGGAGCCGCAGATATAAAACAAAAACGGGACAAGTCCCATCGGCTCTTCCTTCCTTTTCGGACCTTCTCTTCTCAGGCGCCAAGAGCCTGGGATTTCCCAACTTCAGGCCCTGTCCGCCTCTTCACTCAGCGCTCCGGGTGGCAGCCGCCGCTGCCCAGAGAGGCCTTGCGTCGCTGTCTCCCGGGGACGTCCGGGGGCTGCTGCATCTGCGGAAAACAAAGACCGTCCACGCGGGCCGGCTAGGCGCAGGCGGCCTCCCCACTCCACTGCCTGCTCCGGCCACGGTAGCGCCCCGGCCCGGGCAGCCTTAGAGGCGCGGGGACCGGAGCAGGCCCGGAGCCCCTGCGCACGGTGGGAGAGCCCGCGGCGTTGCAGCAGCACCGAAGTTGATTTTGATTGAATGAATGTTTGAGGACCCCTTGAAATAGAATCTTTGTCAGTGAAGGAGCTATGTAAATTCATACAAATTCATGTGGTCCTTGAGAAAACCCCATGGAAGCCACTGCGGAAGAACCAGAGTGCCCATGCAGTCACATGCAGACATTTCCATGGTACTCTTTGGTTCTGATAACATTAGGGTCAAACCCTCCAGTCACCAGCAGGTACGGACTCTGAATGGACGACATATGAATGAGAGAAATTAAGCATTACTGTCAGCGGAAATAAAAATGCAACAAGATGAGAAGGAGATGCCCTGGAGGTACTGACATCACATCATTCTGGGGCATAGTGAAATAAACTAGGCCTCTTTTGGGTCAATCTAGTGTCATGAAAGAACACCAGCTCTAAAATTAATATTCTGCTGATCATTTGATTATTTCGTGAAAACTGAGAAAAAAATGATCAAGTGATGGAAAATAAGTGAATTACCTTCTCTTCCTTTTTGGTTTTTCCGTTCAGGAACCCATGTTATTTAAGCAACTCTATTCTTGCAAGAGAAGTCAATCACACCCCCAACTCAGAAAACAAAACATGTTTATGTGCTTTAATTATTTGTGAGGGAAGCGTGCTCACGGGGGATTATCCCAAAGATATAAAATCAATCCACTCCTCTATATAAGCAGTTACAAACTGGGATCGATTTAGCCCACAGGAGTATTTTGTTTGACCCATATGGTATTTTTAAAAATTTTAGGCAACAATGAAAAATTGAGATTTCAAATATAGCAGATCTGGCAACACTGTACTGATACCCCCACATGGCAACATCTACTAGAGCTCAGAGCTGACTGCTGGTCTATTGAGTTAGGCAGGGCTTTCCCAGTGGTCACAACTCTCTCTCTCTCTCTCTCTCTCTCTCTCACACACACACACACACACACACACACACACACACACACACCCCACACACCCCTGCAGTTTTCATCATTGATTGCATGTTCTTTACAAAGCAAAATCTTCCATGATAACCTTCAAGAGAAATTTTCTTCTGGCCTCATTAAGAGCACTAGCTATGCTTGTCTGAAGCAATTTTTCTGTTTTTCTCTTATAAAATGATATCTTGTGTATCTCTCCAGCTTATTCTCCTCTTACTGTTAGAAAGTCTAGAGTAAAATTGATAGCCAATCCTTAGCCACTGTATAGGGCTTAGTGATACATATGTATACTCTTGGCTGCATCAGATACCTACTCTTGTCCCTTGCTTCAGCCTTCTCTCTCAATTCTATGGAAAAAGTCCTAGCACTCTGGGAGACCCAGGTGAAGGGTGCGGAGACTACTTGAGCTCAGGAGTTTGAAACCAGCCTGAGCAAAAGTGAGACCCTATCTCTACTAAAAATAGAAAATTAGCTCACTATGGTGGCAGTTGCCTGTAGTCCCAGCTACTTAGGAAGCTGAGGTAAGAGAATGGCTTAAGCCCGAGAGTTTGAGGTTGCTATGAACCCCACAGCACTCCACCCAGGGTGACAGAGTGAGACTCTGTTTCAAAAAAATGAATAAATAAAAAATTAAAAGTAACATTTATTATATTCTAAGAGAAAAATAAGACCTCAAAAATTGAATATCTAGAAAATTCTCTTTAATATTTAGTTTTTAAAAAAAGAATACATAGCCATAGTTCAAAATGATGAAAATTCAAATAATGTGGAGAATAAGATAATACTTAACATTTTATAGGAAATGATCCAGGTACATTTAAGAATGTTATTTTCTTGTTCTGAATACTATAATTCTTTTATGATAATTCACAGTACTAAATTTTCTTTCAACTAAAATAAAATTGTATAAAAATATTATTTATAGCTATTGGAGCCTCTGGTGGGCGTTGCAGGTCCCCCTCCTTGCCTGTCATCCAGCCCACTGGCTCTTCAGCTGGTTGCCGCAGCACAATGTACAGTAATTCTAATTGGACTCATAAGGCAATTCTTACTCGATGCACTTTTATTTTGAGAATTAATTAGTTTGGTGATTTTAATCTGGGTGTGTGGAAATCCTTACTGGCCCATGTGGACATGATTGTAAATTTAAACATTTTAGAGGTTGGTCTAAATATTAGATCTTATGCTCTGGGGCGAGTTTGGGAGCAGCTGCCATGGAATTGAATAGCTGCTAACAATTTAGAGCAGGGGGCCAGCAAAATGTGGCTTGTGGACCAAATTCAAAGTGCAGCTAATTTCTGCTGCACCATTCTTTTCTATGTGGTCTATGACTAACGTCAAGCTACAACAGCACAGCTGAGTAGTTGTGACAGAGGCCGTATGACCTGAAAAGCCTAAAGGATTTCCTAGCTGACCCTTCACAGAAAAAGTTGACTTTTAGGCTTACATTTGGACCATAAAGGGGCCTTCCTAGGTAAGCTGATGGCCCGCAACTCTGTAAATGCCCCGTGTCCCCTCATTTTATTTCATTTGGAAAAGATGCTGGGATTTTGCCAAGGGCAGCTTGGAGTTACATTTAATAGCATATGGGAGTCCTGGGAGGTACTTTGGCAAACATTTATGAAGCATGTACAATGAGCCAGGCGCTCTGCTAAACGTTCAATGACCATGAGGCTCGCTGAGTGCAGAGTCTAGCCCTTGGCCGAAATGTGCTGGGTCCAACGCTGTTGTCCGGCCCTGGGACAGTCCATGAGCCTGAAAGTCACTACACGGGGAGAGATGGGGTTTTTAGTCGAGGCTTTTATTGACCTTTACAATCTGAGTCTCAGAACCAAGCAATATTAGGAAGGGCACTTGGGCTTATATGGAAATTGCCCAGCTTGAACTGTTTGGGAGAGATTTATCTGCTGGCAGTGACAGGCTTATTTCCCCTGACAATTTTTCATGTTTTATTTGGTCTTATTTCACTGCTTAGGAAAGATTTTCCCGATATGTTTTTTGTTTATTTTTTTTTTATCCGGCAAGGGTGTTGGTGGAAATACTAAATGGTATAAAAGGCATATACACAGGGGTTTTGAGGAAAGCGAAGCTTGGAAGAGCCCTTTTCTCTTATGTGTCTGCAACACCATCATTACAGCTGAAGGCAGTGCTGCCCTGGGGTTACTGGACCTCCTCCTGGCCCTTGAACTTGAGTTTTATAACCCATGACCCTCAAGGAACCGTTCTGAGTGTTCTTGGTCCTGAGTTCCTTCTGAAGGAACTCAGAGTTGAGAGAGAGGTGAAGAGTCCAGGCCTAGGTGTTCCCAGTACTTCTAAGAGCCGAAATCACTCTGTACCATTTCAAGCCAATGCCTTAGGAAGTTCCGTGTGCTTTTGATAATGGCCATAGAAAATGACTGCTAAAGGGTATTTTTAAATGAATTTTCGGTTTGAGGAAATCTTGGGCATCAGAAGAAGCCTATGATTTAGGAGGAAAATTATGGTGAGGAGGTGGGGTCATGATGTGATGATGGGTTCAGAGAAACATCCTGAGGCTCTTAAATGTCAGTGAGCCCACTCAGATCACCTGGTTGGATGTAAGTTAAAGAAAATGTTGAGGAGGAGAAGAGACTGGATACTGGGCAGAGAGAAGGCAAGTGGAATTAGGAGGCTGAAGTGTGGCCTCCTAAAAATGAGAGAGACAGAGAGAAAATGTGGGGACAGAACATCCCTGGGTCCAGGGGGAAGCCTGGGCTTAGCCACTGTCCAGCGGGGTACTTCACTCAACCTGGCCACTCTTCTAAGTCTTTTTTTACCTCAGCTATAAATGCGGGATAACAATCGTCCCTAGTTTTCATAGTTGTGATGAGGACTGAGTGAAAGAACGCATGGGAGGCCATCAGCCCCGCTCTGTCCTACAGTGATGACAATTCCCTTCAAAGTTCCTGTCCGTCCTCCCCACTCCTAACAAGTCTGGGGCTGGGGCTGGAGGGAGAGACCCTGAGGCAGCTGAGCCAGGGAACGAAGTCATCACCAGGAAAGTGAGGGTCTCACGACTCTGTCTGTGGGGGGAAAGGGATTGGGGACCTGTGCTCGGGCAGCTGGGAAAAGACTAACTTGACATCCATACGTTTACATCGCAGGAGTCTGAAGTACTGTGGGGCTCTTCGGCCATGGAGGCTCTTCCTTTTCTGTTAATCTGGGGGGCTTGGCTCTCTCTTGGAACTGTCATCCTATAAGCACTAAGCAAAACAAATGTAAACTGTAAATAAGAACAACTGTATGGAACTGTGTGTGTGATTAAACTTTCCCTGTATGTATCTGAATTGGCCACCAAATCAGTAAGTAGCTCAGCTAAACATTCCCTCACCTTTCGACCACAAAGAAAAAGAGCCTTGGCCTATAACTTAGACATTGTACTTTGTTTTTGCTGACCCTAACTCACTGGCCCAGCATTTCTGAGGACCATATTTTTTGGTGGCCAATCCTCTGTCCCTCTGGGCTTCCTCTTCTTCTGGTATCTCGAGATCTTCTTGAAATTTTGAGAAATATGTTGAGCTCTTTCCAATGGTGTGAACTAATTCCTTCCCAAGAGGCTTGTCTGCCAAGGAGGGGACAGAAACTCCACAGTGTGATCACAGCATAATGTTGAAAGATAGTGTGTAAAGATAGCCTTTAATTTACGAAGAACAGTGAAAAGGTCCTTGGTGTACTTTTAGCAAAGGGCAGGGATTGATTGGTTGTGGGTGTTACACAATCACAGGGTGGAAGTGTGGTTGCCCTTTCCTGCTCCATGGCAGGAAAGCCATTGGGACACAAGGCCACTACTTGACTTCATTGCTTGGTAGCCTCTGATTTCTGTTTCTTTCTGTGAATCTTTTCATTCTACTATCTTCAGCCTGATTTTTTTTCTATTCTACTTTTGCCTGGCTCAGATGTGGTGACCCTGGGTTTTTCATGACCTCCCAGTTCATAATTCTTCAGAGAATGATTAGAATGTTTGCTGATTTACACTTCCTATGAAGAAGACTCTAGTTCAGGGGTTCTCAACCTGTGGGTCGTGACCCCTTTGGGGGTCGCATGACCCTTTCACAGGGGTCACCTAAATACATCCTGCATATCAGATATTTACATTATGATTCATAACAGTAGCAAAATCACAGTTATGAAGTAGCGATGAAAATGATTTTATAGTTGGGGTCACAGGTTACAACTAATTAAAGAACTATATTAAAGGGTCATGGCATTAGGAAGGTTGAGAACCACTGCTGTAGTTAGCCCAACCACACCAAAGGATTGGTTCCCCTCGGGTTGGTTATGAATCATGTCACCAAGTGTCATGATGTCGTGTGCTCCTATGTTTCCTGGACATCTTCAGGCAAATGGATTCTGGACAGCACACCCCCTTCAAAGAGGCTTTCCCCATGTTGGAATGGCATCCCGCATCCCTCTATCTACAGAAGGCAAGATGCGATCTTCTGCAGGCTGAGCAGGGGTGGACTGTGAGGTGTGGTTCAGTACCCCATGGGCAACACGGCTTCTCTGGGGTCTGCAAATCCTGAGGTTAAAGCCCTCTGCTTGCAGATTATTCATGAGCTGAACTTTCACCAGAAATTGCAAAAGTCCAGTCACAGGCCAATCATTATAAATGCAAGATGTGTTTGCTCAAAAGATGGCTTTTGTTATAAACTCCAGGTCCCCAGGACATTACTGCTTGGGAAGTAAGACATTCTTTCAAATCATAGAATTCAGACAAAATGCACAACCGTGCAAAATAACTAGCGAGGCTGTCTGGAAGCTACCGCTTCTTCTAGTAAAACGGAAATCTTTCCATGATGCCAGGTGGTGCTGAGAAGAAGCAGAATTCTTTCCCTAAGCCCCATATTCCTCAGGTCCCTTAAACCGACAGCTTGCAGAATTTAGATTTCCTGCAGCATGCTTTCAACCTCTGGGCCCCGTGATTTCTTCCGTAATTCTATGAAAGGTTACTATACCATGACTCTGGGGGCCCCTGGGAAAGTCAACCAGCTCTCAGTTTTCCCAGGGGGGAAAAAGGGAGTCAAATATGATGATCTGTATCACTACCTCAGTCCAGATTTCCTGTGATTCTGTAGCGAGAATCCAGGCTCAGGTGCAGCAGGACTGATGGGAAACTCCTCGTGGCTTCCATGGCTTAAGGTGCCCAAGACCCGCAAGCCCTGAGATCTGTGCCCTCCCCTTTTGTATGTTTTGTGCTCACTCCCTTTGGCTTCTCAAACCATCCTTGAGCAGGCCCCGGGGGGTTCTGTTGCAGGCCCTGCTTTTCATTAGTCACCGATCCCTGAGCATCTTTTGTTCAGTGGGGTTATCTGCTTTGATGCTGGAGTTTGCCAATGTGGATGAGCATGGGAGCTGCAACTGGGGAAGGTTGAGAGAACAGGGGGTCCAGAGGGAAAAAGGCTTCTTGGTGCTGCTGCTAATCCTGTTGTGGCAGGACCATCTCTAACTTGTGAAGATTTTGGGAGACCAAAAATGGTACCCCATTTGCTATCAGCTCTTTCCAGGCTCTTATGGATGTCAGAGCAAAAAGAGCAAAAACAGTCCACTCTGATAACCTACTTTAGCCTCTTATCCCATTTTACAGATAAGGAAGACTGAGTTCCAGAGAGAGGAACAGAATGTCACCCAGTGGAAGAAAAAAGTGGAGCCCAGATTTTCTGGTTCTCCAGTTGAGGGAGATCACAGTTCATCTGAAAGAGAAATGCTGAAGGGCTCTGGTATCCTTGGTGTCTGGGGTCCTCAAAGAGCTTTACCCCCTGGAACTGGGATACCATCTTCTTCCCATTGTCTGTGGTTCCCATGCTGATCCTGTATCTGCACCCTGAGCACAGGAGTGACTGCCACCACCTTGACCTTCCTCCTTCCTCATCTCTGGAACTCAGGACCTTCCCAAGTCATGAACTTATCCCCACAGAGGCAAGACGAAAAGAAAATCTGTTAATATTCGAGCAACTTTGCTAAACAAGCAACTCTTTCAGGGTGACTATTTATTGCTACTTATGATGACAGATTATCTTTCTGATTTCCCCTAGCACATGTCTCCAGAGGAAATTAGATACAGTATTTTCCTTAAGCAGGGCCAGGAGAAAATGTTTCTATAAATACTTAACAACATGTCAGGGGAGATTACAAATATTGGCACGTCCTTCACAATGTCATGTTGGTTATTGAAGCTGTTGTAAGAAATCAGGATGGTTTATTTTCTTCCTGCTCTAAGGTAGCCCTAATTTTCCGAGGCCAAAGAGGGTGCTTCTACAGGCAGAAGCTCTGAGACTAGACTTAAGCCCAGGATCTTGGCATCTTAGCATTTTTCTTCCCATTAGGCTATATCAAGGGCATGGGTTTGGAGGGGTTCGTCAGTGAGTTCTAGGTCCACTGGCTTTGCTATTTCTAGCTAAGGAATCTCAGGAAAATCCCTTAGCTTCTTAGTTGTTTCTTCTGAATGCTGATGATATTATGGCTCATCTCAAGGTATCGAAAGATTGAATGAGGATCCAGAGGATTTTCCCCCAATTGGAGCTGCACGCCCAGATCCTGTTTTGTCTGCCTCTCAGCCCATTACAAAAACCTCCCTCATCACCAGGCACGGCTTGCAGTAAGCCGCATCGGCTCTCCACTTCCAGTTTGCTTAGGAGAAATTTGACAACAAGACAAACAAATGTGCCTAATAAAAACGAACATTTCTCAATCTTGTACTCTGGCCGCAGGAATTCTTCTAAGGGCTTCGTGTGGAGTAAGTCATTTAATCCTTACTGCAACCTTATAAGAGAAGAACTTTAGGTCGAATATCCCTTATCCAAAAATCCAAGATCCAGAATGCTCCCAAATCTGAAACTTTTTGAGTGTCAACATGATGCTCAACAGAAATGTTCACTGGAGCATTTCAGATTTGGGGTTTTAAGATGAGGGATGCTTAGCCAGTAAGTGTAATTCAAACACTGTAAAATCTAAAACATTTGAAATCCAAAATGCTTATAGTCTCTAGCATTTTGGATAAAGGATACTCAATTTGTAGTAGCTCCTCTCTTTTAAAGAGGAGGAAACTGAGGCAAAATGACATGCTGGTGGCCACCCAGGTAGCAGTGATGAAGCTGGGACAGTGCTCACTAAATGACCCTAAATGGCACCAAATGACTCTAAATGACCCAGCTGCATGATCTCTGAATGAGGCTTGCTTCTCCTTCCTTTCTAGCAAAATCTCTCCTCAGCACCTTTAAGTATTTCCTCTTGATCCCTCATGTTCTGGAGCTTTACCATCATGGATCCAGGCATGGATTTTTTTTTTTTATTTATCCTGCTCAGCACTCGGTAGAATTTTAGATCCATAAACTCATATCTTACTTAAGTACCGTGAAAACCTCAGCTGTTATCTCTTCAAGCGCTGACTCTGTTCCTTCTGTTGATCCTCCTGAAACTCCTGTCAGACCCACCGAGGAGGTTTGGGAGTTGCTTTTCATGTCTCGGCTTTTCTTTCATTTTCTTTAATCTGTCTCTTTTCTCCTCTGCTCCGTGTGATCTTTCCCGTTACCAATTTCGGTCTCTGGCTCTGTCCAGCGTTCTGGTCAGTTTCTCTATTGAGCTTTAAAATTTCATTAGCTCTCTTTTTCCTTGCTGAGATTTCTAATTGGTTCCTTTTCACAGACACCTCCTTCTTCATCCCATCCTGTTATTTCTGGTGCCGTGGTTGCGATTCCCTTCTTGACCTCTTTAAATCTATTATGATATTGTTCTGTCGTCCTTCTCAGAATGTTCTGTTCCATCTCCTTTCCCTCCCACATGAATGATTTCGGTTGTGGAGTTTGTCATCACCCCTTCCTGGGGGCTGTTTTCCTTAGCAGCTTTGTGCCTCCTCATCGTGAGTTCACTTGCTGGGTCACGAACTGGCCACCACCCACGTCTAGGTGTTATCCCATCTGGCACTCGGGTTCCAGAAGGCCTGGGTGTTATCCTGGGTGGACAGGAGGTGGCTTCAGGCCTTGGCTGCCACTGGGAGACGTGCCTCTGGCCTGCACCCTGGGAGGGGGGTGTTCAGTGTAGTTTTAGCATCCACCCTCCCTTTATGTAAAGGAACTTTGCTTTAAAAACTACAGATATATTGCTCCCTCATTTTCCAGTGTGATTGCGTGTTTGTACTCAACACTAGAAAAATTTGGAACAGCAAGTTGAGGATTTTAGCTTTGTCTTAGTCTACCGTCTTGAAGCAGAAATGCTCCTTCATTATTATTCTTGGCTAAAATGAAACAATTGATGTATACAAAAAAATAAACATAATATTGGTCATAAATCATAATAATACAAACCGATAAAACAGACACCTGTGAATTGGCCCCTTTCTTAAAGGAACAAGACCATTACTGTTAAAGCCACCGTCTTTCCCTTTCAGGTCCTTTCTCTCCCCTCCCACCACTTGGGGACTTTCTGATTATGTTTCTCTTGCTTTCTTCCATCCATTATTTTTCACCAAATGTTTTATGCAAGGAAGTGCTGTAACATTGGCTCTTTAGAATGGTGCTAGGAGTTTACCAAAATAATTATGACACTACGAAAGTAATGAAAACACATTGGCACATAAATCGACAAGCAAGTTCATGGGATAGAAAAGAGGATTTGCAAATACTCCAGTTTACGGGGAAATTTTTTCCCGCCATAAAGGAGGTATTCTAAAGCAGGGACGTTAAAAGAAATGGTGTCAGGCAATTTGTTATCCATTTAGAACAGAATAAATTCTAGATCCTTATCTCTGACCTTACATAAAAATGAACCCTAAATGTCCAGCAAGACAGTGATGGAGGCAGGGCTGGATGTCTTTCTTTGTCAATGTGCTCTATTTCCCCTACCTCAGATTAGTGCTACTCCAGAGATAGTGTGAGGAGAGTGTGACCGGAGCAGCGGAGAGGCCTTTGCAAGTGGAAACACGGCTGTGTGTGTTCACGGACTCGCAGCTGCTGCCAGGCCCTGCATGTGTCACAAAGGCCCTGCCTGCCAGCAGCCCTGGGCTGCAGAACTCCCCTTCTCTCAAGAAGTCTGTCCTGCTGGAGGTCCTAATTAAACACAGGACAAGACAGTGTCCACAGCCATGCCTTTGATAGGGGAGACAGGTGGGGCATGGCGAACCCAGCCATTTATCAAATGCACACACTTGCCTCACTCAGCGGGTTTGGGGGCCACACTAATAAATCACTTTTTTTTTTTTATTTAAAGCAAAGCAGGTCCCCCCACACAGTACAGCCACCCTTGAGTCCTTTCTTTGTCCCAGGACTTGGCTTCCACAGGGCCCTTCCAGCAAGCCTGGTTATTTTTAGCTGTAATTAAAATTGCAACATACAGTGTCACAGACCCCATTTTTGCTAACTGATGTGCAAGCAGTTTTTTTTTTTTTTATTAAACTGACTGTAAAAACTTTTTAATTTGGGGGTATTTAGAGTGTTCAAGGAGAAAGCCACCCTAACATTCATGCCAGATGAC
Source organism: Perodicticus potto (assembly GCA_963574655.1). Classification (NCBI taxonomy): domain Eukaryota; kingdom Metazoa; phylum Chordata; class Mammalia; order Primates; family Lorisidae; genus Perodicticus; species Perodicticus potto. The sequence goes on from CAUYRH010045656.1 coordinate 36,190, forward strand.
AGCTAGTCAATGAGGAGAGAAAAAAAATAAAAAACCCACGCTGGCTCTGTTGGTCTCTGTTCTCGCCGCACTAAATTACAGAATTAATAGGCTCTTAGAGAAGACTGACACCCAGTTACTGTGAGAAAGACAATTAAATGTGGAAACCCACTTTTCTCACCGCATTTCATTTTAATGGGAGGCTTTGAGACTCAATAAATCTCTTTCCTATTTCTTCTCCACTTTCCTATAAGTTCTTCAAAGAAAGACGGAGAACGTTTAAGAAGCTTCTTGGTCTTGATCCCCTCTAACTGCTTGTTAAGGTTATATTTCCTTCTAGAATGTTTCTTTTGAGATTAAGGAGAATTACACATACCAATACATCTCAGTAGCTTCTGCGATGGTCTTTCTGTTCCTGTCTTGACCTTTTCTGTCTGGGTCAGATTCATTCATTGGTTCATTCCCTCATTTGTTCACCAGGTGAAAACACTCCTGCTGTCTCGTTTTTCTCCAGGCAGTAAAGATATCGGCTGGTCCAATCTCGCCCGTGTTCAGTTCAGTCTAAGAGAGATACAAGCCAGTGATCCTATACCTGGGAGAGACAAAAAGGCTGGAAGGATTCAGAGGAAGAACTAGGTGACACACAGGTGCCCTCCTGTGTCCTTGTACCCCTGCCACCCAGACACATTTGCCAAATGCTCCCTGAATCGACTCAACTTGTTAACCTTTTGGTCAAGTCCTCCCAAGGTTATGCTTCCAACTTGAATCAGGCCGCTTTCTGTCCCACATTCTCTAGTGATTAATTGCATAGAAAAATCCTTTCTGAAAGAAAGAGGAAGACATTTAAAAAAAAAAAGAAAAGAAAAGAAAAAAGATCCTGCTTTCCCCCAGCCTCGGCTGTTCGGTAGTCAAGCATTTGTCATATTTGAGTCCTTTAACCACTAGTCATTTCTGACTAATACCCAGTAGGCAGACATGGGGTAAGATTTCCAAGATGATAAATGCTTCCCTTCTTATCTTTTGATATCTGGAAGTAGAAAATTTTAAGGAAAAAGGGTTTTACACCAAGACGACCATAAATCTCATTGTGTTCACAACAGAAGGCTGACCAGAGGAGTTTATTAAATCCGTAAAGGATTTGATGTATATCAAACTGTTACATAAAGTCAATACTTTGGAGAGAAGCGGACAATAAATACTCAGCAAGAGGCAATATTTCTATCAGGGAGAAGGCAATCGCATAAAGATTAGAGGAGCAATTTTAATATTGCTCATCGCTGTGCAGTAAGGAGACAGGTCTTGTTTTCCAGAATGATCACAGGGGAACGAGCCAAGGTGGGGCAGGCAGCCTTCTGGGCTCAGCTAATCTCAGCTCGTTCAAACTAGGGATTATGAACTGAACCTTTTTATCCCCTCCCCCAAAGGCATATATACAAGCTCTAAATCCCAGTGTGGCTGTCTATGGAGATGGGACCTCTAGAGAAATAATTAAGGTTAAGTGAGGTCATAAGGGTGGGGCCCTGATCCTACAGGAAGAGTGCCCCATAAGAAGAGACACCACAGAGCTCCCCACTCTACCCATATACATAAAGAAGAAGGCATGCAAGCCCACAGCGAGTTGGCAGCTGTCTACACTGACCTCAGACTTCCAGCCTCCGTAACTATGAGAAAATAAATATCTATTTATTAACCTCCTCCTACCCAAGTGATATTTTGCAGCCTGAGCAGACTAATGCAATGGCCTATCTCTTCTTGGAAGGCTTGCCTTGCAGTTGCAAGATGCCCACCTTCTTCAGCATCTAAAGGCCACAGTGCAGAATGGAGAGTCAGAATAGATGCTAGAAACTCTCCCTCAAGCATGCTTTTATCTAAATAATCACAGCTGCTATGCCTCCTCTGTCCTATGCACTTTTCAGACATCACCTTGTTTAAGGAGTATCGCAGCAATCTTTAAAGTAAATAGTAATGATACCCGTATTTTCCACCTGAAAACTGCAGAGAGGTTGACTAATTTACCTGAGATCACACAGCTGATAACTGGAACGGCCAACTTGGGATCCAGTTTCAATGATTTTTAGAATGGTTTGACCATTCTCCTATTCTGAATCTTAAAGTCCTCCTTCTCCTTCCTGTGAGAAATCTGAGGCTGAAGTTATGTTGACAAAGACCAGTCATCCAGAAGGGGAAGGGAAAGTTTAGTTAACTATCAAGATTTATTGTATAGATCAGCAGATCTCAACCTGTGGGTCACTACCCCTTTGGGGGACGAATGACTCTTTCACAAGGGTTGCCTAAATACATCCTGCATATCAGATATTTACATTATGATTCATAATAGAAGCAAAATTGCAGTTTTGAGGTAGCAGTGAAAATAATTTTATGGTTGGGGGTCACCACAACATGAGGAACTGTATTAAAGGGTCATGGCATTAGGAAGGTTGAGAGCCACTGGTTAAAGGTCGTGGCATTAGGAAGGTTGAGAGCCACTGGTATAGACAATATTGAGCATCTGGATGTTTTGACATATCAATTATTTCATTGTCATTTTCCACACTTGACCCAGATTTTTCTCCAGTGGACTGGAACACCCTTTGAAGAGACAGAGCATTTCTCTTCCTCCCCTTTCTCCTGGCTCCCCTACCTCCTTCCTTTTAATGAGCTGTCTTCCCCCTCCCTCTACAAGGTGTGTGGGAGGATCAGCGGAGGAAGGAGTGTCTGAGCGAGCCACCTAGATGGTGCGGGTATGGAGAGGACACAGCTGACAGAGTGAGTGTTGACCTCTGTGAGTGATGACTGCCTCTTGCTTTGTCCTGTTTGGACTTTCCAACAGATTTGTGGGTAGCTGGGGTGAGGGGCGGCGTGGCTCCATGCCCCATCTCCACTCCCCGACTGCTGAGGATGCTCCACGTGGGCAGTGCTCCTGGGTGAGGTGGCCCGCCCCTCCTGCTGTCCATCGGAGGCAGGGTGGACCCACAGCTGGGTCTTGGGAGTTGTTCGTGACTTCCAGGTCCCACTAGGGGACATCCATTGTTGTCCCGGTAAAGAGTCCAGGCTGAAAGTCTCACATGCCCACAGCTATTCCTCCCTAGAACCTCGCCACCCCTACCCAGGTCATTGTCAGACAGCTGAGTCCACGGCTTCAGAGCCTCAGACCTCTTCGTCCTTCATCTATGGAGAAGCTTTCTCTCTAATTGGTGTGAGAAACCTGTTAGTCTCTATTTCTCCAGAACACCATCTTTACCAGCAAATCCCATCTTCTTCCTTCTTCTACCCCAGGGATTTTCACCTGGTATGCCGCAGCACACTGACATGCCATGAGAAGTTTTCAAGGTCATTAATTAAATCATTTTTCAAAGAAGTTCAAAGCACAGTAAGTATATTCCTTTTTTTTCTTTTACTCTCTCTTTTTTTTTTGATCAACATAATTTAAGTGTGCCGTGGAAGTTTAACTGTAGGTTCAAATGTTCCATGAGATAAAAAAAAAAAGGTTGAAAAACACTCTTCCACCCATCTATGAACCTCAAAGTCCTCCACTGGGCTTAGGAAAACCCAAACTAGAAAGGCACACAGGTCTGTCTGCTGTTTGTCCCGACATTCCTCCTTGAAGGTCCTATATTCAGAGCTGGCTTCCTACTAGAATAAGAAGGAAATTGGAAAACGAAGGAAAAAACCAAAGCCTTACAATATTCTGCCACCATGGGTATGCTCACCTTTAGGCAGGAATGTACGAGTGTCCGTGTGAGGAGTGTGGATAGAGGCGCACAGGTGTCTGTGAGCACATGGTGATGTGTCCAGGGGCAAAGGCCCCAGACTGACTCTGAGCTGGGGTTACTTCTTGTTTGGCCTTGAATTCTTTCCTCCTTTTATTCTCCTGCACCAGCTCAGCATTAGGAACCCTGGGACCAGCCCCCTAATCTGCCCCAGGGACCAGTGAATGGGAGCCACTAGCAGCAGTAGAGGGACAGTTGGCTCCAGCTGGCACCTGCTCCCTGCACTGCTTATCATGAGGGTATCTGTCATCTGACCTGCTGGAATACTTCCCTGTGCCTCTGTTCCAGTGTAATTTCTGTTTCTGGGAGCAATAATTCAAAACAAAAGTGCACGGCTGAGACTTTGAGGGCACCCTCAAGGCTGAAGTGGGCTGTGAGGACTCTGACTCAAAGGTATCAGAGGTCTTAAGCCATCTGCGTGGTGGCTGGCACGGGCCTCTCTGGAGGTCAGGATGGGGACTTCTGTAGAATCTTCAACTGCAGGAGCCATTAAATCACATGTTTCCAGAACGCATCAGATGTCAGGACCCAGGAATCTGCTTCACACCTTTCCAGGTGACCTGGTGTACCCTAGATTAAGAGCTACTCTGTGGAGGCCCTTGTCAGCCTGGCCCACTGTCTGCAGCCCTCAGGCTTACCTCAGCCACCCTGGATGCTGCCTTGACCCATCAGTTAAGGCTATGACTTGTCACCTTGAACCATCACCTTCTAGTGATGACAGGCTTGACCTGGCCAGCTCCTCTTCCTTCTTCCATCCCATAGTGCCAGGCCCAGAACACCCTTCTGTTTAGGTCTCTCTCTTCCTGCTACCTAAAGGCAAAGGTTCTTGGGCTTTCTCTCCTTTAGCTTGAAACAGTCATTCCTAGAAGCCTATCCAGATGGTTAGGAGTCCAGAGAGCCTGCTGGTGAAGGGGACAGGGACTCCCAGCTGGCTGGCTGGGGACCAGCAGGAGCATCTGCCCCAGGCCTGGCCCAGAGCCCTTCCTGTGAGACTGATCACTGTGCACCTCTTCCCAGGGCAAGATCCATCACCTGCTTGTACAGTCGCGCTCATGGAGCGGGGAACGAAAGGGTCTCTTACTACCCTGCGTTTGGAACATAGAATTAACACAAGTAACCCTGGGGTGTACATTCTAAAACTCCAGAGTGAGGAGACCCTGTCCTGCCAAAGAGAGCCTGCCCAGGCTTCCAACCTGGGCCAGGGTCAGCCCTGGTGATGTCCCATGCCGGTCTTTCCCTAGCTCTCCAGCTGGGCAAGGGCCTGCACCTCCAGTCACTCGCAGGGCACCCCCACCCCGGCCTCCCTCATCCACAGGGGTCTCAGAGAGAGGGAGGAACAGACTGGAGTCTTCCCCTTAGCGCAGGGTCAGGATAGGAAGCCCAGTGTGTGATTCACAGGCCTGGGTTCCTTGGGTTCCCTTCTCACCCACTCCCTGCTCCCATGAATCCAGGCTTTGACCCATTCTTTCTCTTTGTGAGCCTCAGGGGGTCTGGCCAGCCTCTCCAGAAAGTCTTCTTTTTCTAGGACCAGGAACAGGAATTGACTGTGACAGGGAAGCAGCCCAGGCGGGCTGGGCTGGGCTGGGCTCAGGCTTTGTTATTTCACCTTCCAACCTGCTTCCAGCTGGAGTTTGGGTTCTATTGTCAATTAGAGCCCTCTCACCTGAAACTCCTAAAATTCTGGGGAACTCTTAACATGAGGCTATAAAAAAAGCACAAGGGATTGATGTAGACTGCCCACCGCAGAGTGCCCAGCAGAGGACTGCCAGATGTTCCCTGGGAGCCCTTCCCCTTCCCCCACCAGCCTCAAGGTGCTGTCTGGGGTCCCCCGCTGTCCCCCGCATGCGTGCCATCACTGTGGGAATGTCACCTGCCAAAGCAACACCTTTGTGTGAGCACCACCATACTGTATTTGTCACATAAAATTGTTTTAGTCTAGTTTTTCAAATGGGACACATAAATGCAAATTCTAAATGTGTAAAAAGGGTCCAGTAGAGAGTGTCCCTCCTACCTTAATCTCCCCATTACCTTGAGGCAGATCCTGTCCACAGCGTCAGATGTCTACTTCCAAAGCGGGTCTACAGACTCACACCTTGAGCCTTGTATAATTTCATTGACACTTTTTGACTGAAAACCACCCCTCTGGCAATCTCATGTGGTTGGCCTAATGCAAGCTCATTGTCACGTATCCGAATTGTACTGATTGAAATCACAGATTTCAGAACCAATTGTGAGGGCAACTGTTAATCTCTCCGGGTAGGGGTCTGGCTAGGGAACTTGTTTGCTTTCAAGTTTATGAGTGTCTTTCCTCTGTTTTTACAGCTGTCACACAGTGGGTGGAGTAGAGTGAGGGTCAGATGACCCCTGCAGACCTTTTACGGCTCCCTTGGCAACTGGCTCCATCCAGATTTGGCCATCAGCCACCTCTCAGCAGGGACAGGTAAGGCACTGGGGTGGGGGTGGGGGTGAGGGGAAGCCAGGATACCCCTGCACCCCTTTCCCCACTTGTGGAGCATCTTCAGCAACATCTGCATCCTCTCTGTGGCTTCAGCTCCCACCAGGCAGCTTGAGAGGTGATTCCAGCTCTCAGGGTAGCCCCCATTGCAAGGTTGCTTCATTGCTCCTGCTCCTGTGGTGACGTCTGGCACCCAGGATTTGGAAACAGTCCCTTCCTCCTTTTTTTTTTTTTTTTTTTTTTTGGTTGTTTGTGGCCAGGGCGGGGTTTGAACCTACCACCTCCGGCTTATGGGGCTGGTGCCCTACTCGTTTGAGCTACAGGGGGCACCC
>CAUYRH010045657.1:0-56897 GCA_963574655.1 Perodicticus potto
CGGGCGCCTGTAGTCCCAGCTACTTGGGAGGTGGAGGCAAGAGACTCGCTTGAGCCCAGGAATTGGAGGTTGCTGTGAGCTGTGATACCACAGCACTCTATCCAGGGTGACAGCTTGAGGCTCTGTCTCAAAAAAAAAAAAAAAGACTAGTCAGGTCTTTAGTAGACACCAGAATGGCTAACGGCTACCATAGTGGACAGTGCAGGACAGGCCTGGAATGTCTGCTATCGTTGCAGGACCAGTAAGTTGAGACTTGCCTCCTGAATGTGGCAGTAAGGATGAGCTTTAACAACAAAAAGTTTCATTTTTATGAAATGAAATGGAGGAAAGGACAGGGAATGTGTGAAAACTTCTCATAACTCCCCTATGGTTTCATAAGGCTGAAAAAACTCAAAACCAACATTGGATATTAACATCACACAAAAAAAGACAACCAGATATTATGTTCCTCCTGATGAAAGAACTCAGCATCATCCCTGAAGTATTTACCTCCAAATGGAACCTGAATCTGACCCAGCTTCTAGATCTACCAGTTTGCAAGACATACAGGGGACAGAAGAACATGCTAAAGGGCACCAGGAGATGCAAACAGCCAAATCAAACTGTCAGATTGAGGGAGGGGTAACTGTTATAGAGTAAAAGACTCAAAGAAGGACCAAACAAATGCAGTCCATTGACCGTTTGGTTCCAATTTGAACCAGGCAAAAGTTCTAAGACATTTCTAAGAAAATTAGGAAATTTTGGAGACTGGTTGGATATAAGATACTATTAAGGAATTGCTGTTAATTTTTAGGTGTGATAAAGATGTTAAGTCACGTTTCTTTAAAAGCCTAGTATTTTAGAGATACATGTTTATGGACGAAATGATACGATGTCAGGGATTTGTTTTAAACTAATTCGAGGGGAAGTGGAATAAGTTAAACAAGATTGGCCACATGTTGATAATTGTTGAAGCTGGGTGATAAGTACTTGGAGTAGCATTATTCTACTTTCGTGTGTGACTGAACATTACCATAATAAAGGGAGGGGGTTGGGGGGGAGTTGTGAAGAAAAAGAAAAGAGGAAAGGGGCTCCGTTTCTGTTTTCTCCTTCAAGACCGATGGGCTATGAACAGGCTTGGTTGCTGACAAGGACTGCTAAGGTGCAAGAGAGCGAGAAAGCGGCTGAGCAGAATCCAGGGCACCCGCAGGCGAGGAGGATGCGGGTCTCACGCTTGCTCGAATAAGGGACGAAATTACTGTCCCGGCCGCCTTTCGCTCAGCTCTGGCGGCCGCTCCCAGACCTGAACGTCCAGACCTGGACACTACCCATCCGCTAAGGTCCAGACGGCTCGGTAAACCCTCTGCGCCTGCGCAGCACCGCCCTCCTCCAGAGGCGGAGCCCGTTCCTACCGCCCACAATCACCCGCGCTGCCCGTCAGGCACACTCTGAGTGGGAGAGGCCTCAGAGCCTCTTGACTTGAGCAAGGTTAGGCAGAGGGTGTCGCATGGTCTTCTGGGAAGCGTAGTTCGTTCGCCAACTGAGGAACCACTCCTTAACCTGCCAGTAAGACTACACGCCCCACAGTGCATCGCGCGCGCAAAGGCTGAACGATGTGTTGCTGCCCCCACGTGGCAGCTAAGAGGCTGTGCTGCGGTCTGGCAACAGTGCCGAGAGTGGTAGGGATACTGAGGGTTGTGCTGGGAACTCATGGAAAAACTTTCGAGAGAGGAAGGTTCCTGGACCTGGTCCAAGAAAGGGTGATAATAAGGAAGAAACTGGAGGTAGGGCCCGCTATGAGGATTAAATGAAATCAGGACATTATCTGTTGGCTGCATATTATGGTTATTTTTACAGCTAGTACTTACAGAATAAGCACTTTTCACGTGTCGAGCACTGCTCCCAGCCCTTGCGGTGTGGTAGCTTATTTAATCCTCCCAACAGCCATTTGCGGTATTATCAGCGCCCCTTCACAGTAATGAAGCTGAGACCCAGAGAAGTGAATAACTTGGAACAGTCATTCCACAGTCAGACCACATCCTGGTCTGTGAACCAAGCTGTTGAACATCAAAGTCTGGGCTCTTCCCTATGAATATCTTATCACCTTCCTATCGTCCTATTAAATTGTCCTAAAATTGTAGTTAGCACATGAATCAATTCAGAATGACCATTAGCATGTGAATCTCTTTGAGTAGGTGATTATCTGTGCTTGTTCCTGCCCAAGTTTGTGATTTAGCCCTGCTCCAGGACGAAGTTTCCAATCAACATACATTTATAATAAGCATATGAATTAGCACAGGTTTCCGGGTTCTCCGGGATGGGATTTCTGATTAGCACTTGAATCAGCAGTTGTTTGTGTAAGGAGCTGGAGACTTTAGGTTTCTGATTTTCGCAAGGATTATGTTCTTGCCTGGAAATGTCTATTCCTTTTGGGCACAGGTGATTGCTTCTTCAAATATTGCCCCCATTCCTTCCCTGAAACACACCATCACCATCATCTGGCAGCCTTGGTGATTTCCTTGCCCCTCCCTCCTTCCTCATCTTGTTCCTAATGGAATATCACAGAGACAACTCCCCATTCACAAATTATTTGTTTTCTTTCTGCCTTAGGAGGAGTAACAAATTCAGAACAGAGACTGTGTCTGATTCACAGGCCTGTTCCCAGAGTCAGACCTGGCAGACAGGAGTGGCTCAATAAATGTCTGGAGAAAGAGATTTGGACACTCACTATTATCCTCTCTGCTGACCTAAAGACTTACCAAATCAATCCAGGTTCACTTTGCCTTCAAAGGAATCAAATTTGTAGTCACCCCTCCAGAATAGGTGGGTGGGTGGTCAGGGTGGGACTGGTATCTTCTCCTGGGAGCAGGATTTGGTGTAGTGAGTGGGAGGAGCACTAAAGCCTCTTCCTGCTGCTTCCCCCTGAGGTTATGGATCAATGATGGTTAATGCTTGGAATACTGGAGCCATAATAATTCATACTCCCTTTGCACAGTTGTGGCTGAGAGGGAGCTGCCCAGGCTAGGAATATGACTTTAGGCTCCCTTGTATTCAGAATGTAAATTAAAGTTCTAAGCCTCCCACCAACTGAATGGACCCCCTCTTGGCTAAGAGGACCCCAGAAAAATCCTAAAATTGAATTCTTAGACACAACTCACTATACCCTTTCCATTTTGGAGTTTAGACACAGTACTTGACCAGCATTAATGCTAAAATAGAAAATAACACTAACAAAGACAAAACAGACTTTGTGGTAGGAGATCCCAGATTATGAACAAGACTTAAGACCATGCCAGGCAAGGGTTAAATCCTGCCTTATAATCCATGAAATCTGAGTCTTTTTTTGCTGGCATGGTATCACATGACAGGTAACAGACCCCCTCATCTTAATTTAGGCATTCCTTCCTACTGACTCCAAATTTTTAGACAAAGCTTAACTCTCTCAAATTGCCAATTAAAGAATCTCTAAATTCACCTATAACTTTTTTTTTTTTTTTGTAGACACAGTCTTACTTTATCGCCCTCGGTAGAGTGCCATGGCATCACACAGCTCACAGCAACCTCCAACTCCTGGGCTTAGGCGATTCTCTTGCCTCAGCCTCCAGAGTAGCGGGACTACAGGCGCCCGCCACCATGCCCGGCTATTTTTTTGTTGCAGTTTCGCCAGGGCAGGGTTTGAACCCGCCACCCTCAGTATATGGGGCCAGCGCCCTACTCACTAAGCCACAGGCGCTGCCCTCACCTATAACTTTTAAGCTGTTGCCTCAACATATCCCACCTTTTGGGGCTGGACTAATGTATACCTTCCATTATTGATTTTATGATTTTATCTGCAATTCCTTTCTTCCTGAAATATATAAAACCAGACTGTAATCTGACCACCCCAGGGACCACTTACTCCAGACATCTTGGGTTTATGTATCTCCAAGCCAAAGTCACTCATATTGGCTCAGAATAAACCTCATTAAATTATGTTACAGAGTTTGGCTTATTCTATTAACAAGAGTAGTTGTGTGATTAGTTCTCTCCAATAAAATAGGGGCAGGAGGAAAGTTTGTAAGTCACTTATGGCCAAGTTTTTAAAGAACCTGGTAAACCTTCTCCACCCCGTCTCCTCTCTTTTGCCAAATGAAAGCAGATAACTCTGAGCCCCAGGAGATAATGGAATCACAAGTCTGCTGTGTGAATCACCAGATGGAGGACAGCTGTCTAGCAACCAGCATACCTATGAACAAGAAATAAAATTTTGTATGAAGTCGCTGAAATCCAGGGGGTTATTTGTTACAGCAGCTGGTGTTACACTAACTAATATGCTGATCCTTCCCCCTCGGGTCCCTGATATAAGTATAGCTTGAGCACCCATCATTCTAGAAAATGGGCCTCAATTGTGATGCTCAGGCTTTTGTGTAGCAGGTCTATACAGTGGCCCAAAGTCTGTGCTAGTTAAAAGTTATCAGTGTATTTCCCTTCATTCTTTGGACAAATGTAAATTTTTCTCCATCTTGTTATGGAAGTCTTCTTCCATGTTGACAGATAGAAGTCATTAAAGCAGACATGGAGGGTTGCGTATAGGTCTTCTACCATTGTTAAGCAGAACCTCCACGGGGTCTTTGTGGTTGCCCTGCAGAAGTGGTGCTTTCCTGGGACACATTAGTCTGATTTAGGGTGGTTACTATGTAGGGGGGTGGTGCTCATCCTCTCGCCCCTCTCTTTTGGCCCTACCATGCGCAGATGCACCTGCAGGCCTGATCTTTAAATCAAGTCTCTAGATCTCAGTACCTACTAATGTGCTAATTACAAAGCTGAGCTAATTCCCATGAGCCCCACTGGCTAGACTTGGGTTCCTGAGTGCTAATTGAAAAACAGGAAGATACCACTTCTGTCCCTCCTTGCTCTGACAACCCCCTGACTTGGATGAGGCCTAAATCCCTTTATAAAGTGACCCTTTCTTGGCAGACTGGCTGACTTATTAATTTAAGTGTGCATGCATGTGTACAATGTGCATGTGTGTGTACCCGTCCCTGTGGGGTTTGATGTGTTTCTTGTATGTGTATTTAGGTGTGTAGCTTGCACATGTGTGCAAGGTGTTGTCGCCTCACACATGTCCTCTCAAATGCCTGGTTTGAGGCTACATATGTGTCTTTAATGTGTGCCTGGGTAGGTCCCCTGTATTTGAACATGGGTCCAGGTGTATGTGTGTTCCATGTGCCGAGGTGTTGTGTATATTCCAGGGACCCTCCGAGGACATGATGTGCATGTGTGAGCACAGGTGTGTCCCGTGTGCCTCTGTGTATACTGAGGTATGTGCTGTGACCGTCAGACTGTGTATAGAGATGAGCAGTTACTTCCTTTCCCCTCAAGGCCTCCTTGGCTCTCAGGCAGTTTAAGCTTTTTCTTTCTGCTATGGCTGTTTCTGCTGCTTTGTCCCCTTCTCCAGATGCTGCAATTAAGCAAACGCAGCAATTAAGCAGAGTCCCCCAAACAACCGGTCGCAGCAGGATCCCCTTCCAGGAGCTAATGAGGGGCTGCTGCAGCATATGTAGACACACATGCAGTACAGCCAGGCTCCTGAGGGACCCCCCAGGCTGCACATGCTATGCTGTGAAGGCACAGGGAAGTGCACACAATCAGCAGGAGCAGCCCCTCTGCACCTGCCTTGCTGTGCTTCTCCTTCAGGACCCAGCATAACAGTTCCCTATTCCAAGAGGCCCCTCCAGGTTCAGGGTGGGGAGCGGGGATTGCACTCTGCCAATGGGCTTCCCCACCCCTCTGCTTCCCCCATCAGAGGCTTCACCACTATAGCCTGAGTTCTGTCCTGGCAGCCCTTGGTATTTTGCCCTGCGCTTCCTCTGTCACAAACCCTGGGCTTGCCTCATGACAGTGCCAATCTTTTTAGCCTGAGTTTCTCCCCTCCCAGCCCAGACCATGTTGGGATGTCTGTAGAAGTGACTTTCTCCCTTTTGAAATGTGAGTTCAAAGCCTGGTACAGTGGTTCAAGCCTGTAATCCTAGCACTCCAGGAGGCCAAGGCAGGTAGATTGCCTGAACTCAGGAGTTTGAGACTAGCCTGAACAAGAGCGAGACCCAGTGTCTACTCAAAATAAAAAAACAGGCTGAGCATGGTAGCACAGGCCTGTAGTCCCTGCTACTCGGGAGGCTGAGGCAAAAGGATTGCTTCAGCCCAAGAGTATGAAGTTGCTGTGAGCTTTGTTGAGCCCACAGCACTCCACCCAGGGCAACAGAGTGATACGCTGTCTCAAAAGGCAAAAACAAATGTTCAAAGGCAGGACCTGGTCTGTCTAGGTCACCTCTTTTACTGTAGCATCATCTAGCACACAACATGCTCAGAAATCCACAGTAAATGTTGAACTCACAACCTTTGTGTCTGCCTCTGTTTCTAAATCTCTCTTCATGTCTATAAATATGTCAGTCTGTTTGGCACACATTTGGGGTGCTACATCCCCTCAATCCAGTAGGCTTTAGCATAGCTATGATGAACAGTTCCACAGACATTGTAGATGTCCCTGATTTAGCCCAGCGGTTCTCAAAAGTGTGGTCCAGGGCTGGGCATGGTGGCTCATGCCTATAATCCCAGCACTGGAAGGCCAAGGTGGGTGGATTTCCTGAGCTCACAGGTTCGAGACCAGCCTGAGCAAAAGTGAGACCCCTGTCTCTAAAAATATAGCCAGGGGTTGTGGCAGGCGCCTATAATCCCAGCTACTTGAGAGGCTGAGGCTAGAGGGAAGGTTGCTGTGCGCTAAGACGCCACAGCACTGTACAAGGGTGACCAAGTGAGACTTTGTTTCAAAAAAAAAAAAAATGTGGTCCCTGAGCCAGTGGCATTGGTATCACCTGGGAACTTACCCCTTGGTGATCCTGTTAGGCTATCCTGTGAGGAACCATGGGTCTAGCCTCATTTGCAAGGCGTCCCTCTTGCCTTCCTCCCTCAGCTCTCCCATGGCTCTCAGTACCACTCCCTCCCCCACAGGGGACACAATCACCCAAGGAGGTTAAGAATTGGTGGATAAGGCCAGGCACAGTGCCTCATTCCTATAATCCTAGCACTCTGGGAGGATTGACCAAGCTCAGGAGTTTAAGACCAGTCTGAGCAAGAGTGAGATCCCATCTCTATTAAAAATAGAAAAACTAGCCAGGCCTTGTGGCAGGTGCCTATAGTCACAGCTACTTGGGAGGCTGAGGTGGGAACATCATTTGAACCCAGGAATTTGAGGTTGCTGTGAGCTAGGCTGAAGCCTTTGCACTCTAACCAGGGTGACAGAGTAAGACTCTGTCTCAAGTAAAAAAGAAGAAGAAGAAGAAGAAGAAGAAGAAGAAGAAGAAGAAGAAGAAGAAGAAGAAGAAGAAGAAGGAGAAGAAGAAGGAGAAGAAGAAGAGGAAGAAGAAGAAGAAGAAGAAGTAGTAGTAGTAGTAGTAGTAGTAGTAGTAGTAGTAGTAGTAGTGGTGGATAAGTGCTCCAGCCTCTCTGAACTTTGCTGGGGGAGTAGAAGGAAAATTCCAATGTGTTCTACAAGGTTCCTTAAAGTTCTCCAGCAGAACTGGACCCCAGTGGCCCAGTGATGCAACCTGGTCCTCATTAATGCATCCTCTATCAGCTTGTGTGACTCTTCCCTCTCTCCCGCCCCTGTGTCCTGGCATCAGCCCCCAAATCAACCAATTCCACTGAATTCTAATTCCAGTCCTGCTCTTGGGATCACCACCATGTTTTCCTTCTGTCCCACCCTCCACCATCTCAGTAGCTTCTCTGAAGCTTCTGCATCCTTTTACTGTGTGTCAGAGTGTCTGGTATCTGCCATGCTGGGCCAGGAGCATTGATGAACTTTGCTAATGATCTGGAAAGGCAGGCCCTAGGGCTGAGTTAATTTTAGCTGCAATTTTTCAATACACGTAAGTGGAAGGAGCCAAAAGTCTATTCTGAAAGCTTCAGCAGAGCTGGGAATGTCAGGTGGATGTGTATCCACACCCCTGCTGTGAAAGGTCACTTTAATCCTCCACTCAGATAGGGGTTCCTGGGAGTAGTTTCCAGGACAACTCAGGTTCCCCAGAGTAAGGCCATGTCCCCCTCAGACCACCCAAGCCATGGCTGTGTCCCCTCTGGAGCCAGGCTCCTGAAAGATCAGGTCCCCCCATATTGCTATAACCAAGTCCCAGGCCAAGCTTGTAGACTATTACCCACACCGCTCTTCCTGTGAGACCATCTGCCAGGAGGGTGTGGGAACCCCTTTCCCCAACCTCCTCTCCTCTGTTTTCCCACAAGACCGGCAGACACCGTTCCTGGTGAGTCGTGTGTTGGTTTCATTCTATTGGGGGTCTTCTGCTGGGCAGCCAACCTGAGCAAAGCAGGCTGGGAATACAGTGGACACACTTCTCTGGGTCAACCGGACCAATCCCCTGCCTCTGTTCCATTTCCTATATTCTCGCTCCTCCCTGGGATATCCCATCAGTGTGTCCCAGCACAGGGCACAGGGTCTTGGAATCAAGTTTTCCCTTTGTGGCCAGGAAAAGGAGCCCCTCTGGCCTAGTTGCTGGGCAGGGCCCAGGTAAGGACACTTCACCTGAGGAAAGGACACCCCAGGGAGGTGGTGCTGAGATAGAGGGGCAGAAGGACACTTTTTGGGGGGGGGGCTGGGGGCAGAAGCTCTAGGACGGAGGGCTACATTCAAGGACATGAACGAGGAACAGACACGCTTATACCCCGCGCCATCTCTCGGCTCAGGTGCCGCCGGATCAGAGGCTCTGTGTGGGGGTGCACACACGTCTCTGTCTCTCTCTCTCTGTCTGTCCTATCTGTCTTTGTCTCTCTGCCTCGGTCTCTGTGTCTCTCTGTATGCAGAGATTCTCATTCTTGGCAGCGCCAGGGCGACTCCCTGGGAGGTGGGGCCGGGGACGCGCCTTTGAGAGACTGGGGCTGCCTACGCCTTTAAGCGCGGGCGCGCGCGGGACCTGCGCCTTTAAGCGCGGGCGCGCGCGCGGCCCTGGGTTCCCGGCTAGGAGGCCGAGGGAGCGCCCGGACCCGGCCCGCCTGCCCGGCCCCCGCCCGGCCCCCGCCCCGGCCCCGGCGGGGGAGGGGTCTCAGCGCGGCCCCTCCCCCCTGCGCCCCTGCCTGCGCTGCGGTGCCCCCGCACCGCGTGTCCCGGTCTGTCAGTCTGCGCCCAGGCCTCGCCCCACCCGGCCCTGGGGCTGCCGGGCCGCCCCTCTACCCACCGCAGCCCACCCTCTCCCTTCCGACCAGCCCCCGCCGCAGCCCAGGAAGAAGCCCGGACGCCGCCGCCGGAGACTCAGGGCCCTAACCTGGACCTCGGGGGCCTGCGCTCCAAGATTGAATCAAGAGATCCAGAAATCCGAGAAGGGACCCTGCTTTGGGGCCAGCACCCCGAGATCCAGCCGTGGGACCCAAGACCTGGAGCTTGAACCCCAGTATCTGGGGCTGGAATCTCAACATTGGATATTGGGACTCCAGCATTTGGAGTCTGAACCCATAATTTGGAACATAGACACCAAGATTTGAAGTGGAACCCCAAGATTTGGCATCTAAGACCCCAAATCCGAAGCTGAACTCTGAATGTTGTGCCTGGGACCTTGAAATCCGGGACTGGATTCCCAAATCAATACCCGGAAACCCACCATTCGGGACCTGAACCCTGGGATTTAGGCCTTAATTTCCAAGCTCTGAACCGTGGGATTCTAAGGGGCCTGAACCTGAGTTTGCACCTGAAGTCCTTGCTGCAGCTCTGAATGCTGAAATCAGGGCTAGATACCTTCAAATCTTAACTCAACACCCCAGTATCTGAATGCAGGTACCCTAGTATCAGATCCCAGGACTGGGCTTGAAACTCAGACCCTAAACTCCCACATCTGGCTGTTTAGCAGCCCAAAGCTGTTTAGAATCTCCAGACTGGAGCTGGGAGACCCTAGCCCTGAACAGCCCAAACTGGGACCTGGGTCTCTAAAACTAGACCTCGAAGGCCCAATATTTGGGGGATCTGAGACCTCAAGTATTAAGGTCTGGAGACCCCATTACCACAGATTTGAGTAGAGACATTACAGTCCCTTCCAGAAGTCTTGGGGACAGGGAAGGCATGACCAGATGCCTCAACCTCTGACCCCCACCCTCCTTGGAGCCTGAGGACTCTGCTCTCTGGGGCGGTTTCCAGCTCAGGTAAGTCAATTGAGAAACCTCGTGGTAGGGAGGGAGTTGGGAGGAGCTTTGTGGCTGGGGATGGAGGTAGGTGACAACTAGGTCCCTGTGGCACTCTTGGGGTTTCCCTAGGAAAAATACATTCCCTGTGTGTCTGCCACAAACACTTTCTGGACATTGGCCAGCCCTGTCCCCCTCTGACCACCCCATCCCCCGTGACAGCATCTCCACTTCTCTGACCACCCTCCCTTACAGCTTCTCACCATCTGTCCTGTCTGACCACCTTGGCCGCCTCTCTCATCCACACTGCTCACTCTGGTCTCCTCTCCCCACCTCTCCTCCCAGTGACCATCTCTGCTCCCTTCTCTCTCTGATTGTCTTTGAAACCCCTCTGTCCACAGCTCTCTCTCCAGCCACCTCTGCCGGCTGCCTCTCCCCATCACATCTCTGTCCACTGTGCTGTCTCTAATCATCCTTCACCGCCTCTCCTGCCCTTTGTCTACCCCTGACTCTAAGCCTTGGTCTGTGATCATCTCCAACCACCTTTGACATCTGTCTACCGTTCTTCTCTTCACCCTCCTCCCACCTCTGTCCATCTCTGCCGCCTCTGCCTACCTTTCTTTTCTCTGATCAGCTCTCACAATCTCTCTTGCCCTCCTCCCTCCCCTGACCCTAACTCCCAGGCTACAGGCATCTGTCTCTGGCCTTCACTGGCCATGTCTCTTTTCTCTCTCTCTCTCTGTCTCTCTCTCCCTCCCTTCCACCTCCCTCTCTCTTCCTCTCTCTCCCCCTCTCTCTACCTCTCGCCCCCTCTCTCCTTTTCATTGTTGCTCTCTGATCATTTCTATCCTCTGGCTGCCTTCCCTCTCTCTGATGACCTCTCCCTGCACTCATGCCCCTGATCAGCTGTCCTGGTCTCCAACTGACTCTGCACGTCTGTCCTTCCCTCTTCTCTCTCACCTCCTTGCTGGCTTTGCGCCATCTCTGACCACTTCTCTCCCAGATCTGAGCACCCCTGGGCCCCTCCCTGTCCTTGTCCCCCTCTCATCTTCTTGACCACCTCTGACCGCCTCTTGTCTCTAACTGGCCTCTGATTGTTCCTGCCCCCTGGCCACCTCTTCTCTTTATGGCCATCTTTGACCATCTCTTTCTGAACACATCTGATGCCCTCTGGCTTATCTGCTACCCACCCTGGCCAACTCTTCTATTCTCTGACCATCTGTGACCCTTTCTAACCACCTTCCTTCCCTCTAACCACCTGTGTTCACTTCTGCTCTCTCTGCCCCTCCATGACACGTGTGTCTGAGTCTTTGACCATCTCCTCTGGCATTTCATCGTGTCTGACCACTCCTCCCTCTGACCCTCTTCCACCAGCTCTTTTGCTTCCACCCTACTGCACCCCTCTCTCCTGGTCTCAGATCACCCCAATGCCCTGTGGGGCCCTCCTCGGGCCTCAGCCTGCCCTAAAACCTCCCTCTTCCCTACAGGCCGCCCTGCCCGCGATGGCCATCCTCCCGTTCCTCCTTTGCCTGCTGCCGCTGGCCCCCGCCTCCTCTCCACCCCAGCCAGCCACACCCAGTCCATGTCCCCGCCGCTGCCGCTGCCAGACACAGTCACTGCCCCTAAGCGTGCTGTGCCCAGGGGCAGGCCTCCTGTTTGTGCCACCCTCGCTGGACCGCCGGGCAGCCGAGCTGAGGTTGGCAGACAACTTCATCGCAGCTGTGCGCCGCCGAGACCTGGCCAACATGACGGGCCTGCTGCATCTGAGCTTGTCTCGCAACACCATCCGCCACGTGGCGGCCGGCGCTTTTGCTGACCTGCGTGCCCTGCGTGCCCTGCACCTAGATGGCAATCGGCTGACCTCGCTGGGTGAGGGCCAGCTGCGTGGCCTGGTCAACTTGCGCCACCTCATCCTGAGCAACAACCAGCTGGCGGCCCTGGCAGCCGGCGCCCTAGACGACTGTGCCGAGACCCTTGAAGACCTCGACCTCTCCTACAACAACCTCGAGCAGCTGCCCTGGGAGGCTTTGGGCCGCCTGGGAAATGTCAACACATTGGGCCTTGACCACAACTTGCTGGCTTCTGTGCCTGCTGGCGCCTTTTCCCGCCTGCACAAACTGGCGAGGCTGGACATGACCTCCAACCGCCTGACCACCATCCCTCCTGACCCGCTCTTCTCCCGTTTGCCCCTGCTCGCCAGGCCTCGTGGCTCTCCCGCCTCTGCCCTGGTGCTGGCCTTTGGTGGGAACCCTCTGCACTGCAATTGCGAGCTGGTGTGGCTGCGGCGCCTGGCTCGGGAGGATGACCTCGAGGCCTGTGCCTCCCCCCCTGCTCTGGGTGGCCGCTACTTCTGGGCCGTGGGTGAGGAGGAGTTTGTGTGCGAGCCACCTGTGGTGACTCACCGCTCGCCACCCCTGGCAGTGCCTGCGGGTAGGCCAGCTGCCCTGCGCTGCCGGGCAGTGGGGGACCCAGAGCCTCGCGTGCGTTGGGTGTCACCTCAGGGCCGGCTGCTGGGCAACTCAAGCCGTGCTCGCGCCTTCCCTAATGGAACCCTGGAGCTGCTGGTCACCGAGCCAGGTGATGGTGGCATCTTCACCTGCATTGCAGCCAATGCAGCTGGTGAGGCCACAGCTGCTGTTGAGCTGACCGTGGGCCCCCCACCACCCCCTCAGCTAGCCAATAGCACCAGCTGTGACCCCCCGCGGGACGGGGATCCTGATGCCCTCACCCCGCCCTCGGCTGCCTCTGCCTCTGCCAAAGCGGCTGACACCGGGCCCCCTACCGACCGCGGTGTCCAGGTGACTGAGCATGGGGCCACAGCTGCTCTCGTCCAGTGGCCAGACCAGCGGCCTATCCCAGGCATCCGCATGTACCAGATCCAGTACAACAGCTCGGCCGATGACATCCTTGTCTACAGGTGCAGGGTCCAGGCAGTGGGGTAGCTTGGGTGGGGGAGCGGGCTGGGAGTGGTTGGAGGTACACTGAAGCACAGCTGAGAAATGCTATAAGGTTACAAAGGAAATCAGACAGCAAAGGTAAAATAAATTAGGCAGCAAGGATAATAAGCATTAGACAGGGTAAAAGAAATCAGACAAAATAAGATAGTAGCCAGGCACAGTGGCTCATGCCTATGATCATAGCACTGTGGGAGACGACAAATGGCTTGAATCCAGGAGTTTGAAACCAACCTGGACAGTACAGTGAGACCCCCATCTCTACAAAAAATTAAATAAAATAAGAAAAATTAGCCAGGCATAGTGGCACACATCTATTCAGGGGGCTGAGGCAGGAGGATTGCTTGAGCCCTGGAGTTCAAGGCTGCAGTGAGCTATGATTATGCCACTGCACTCCAACCCAAGAGACAGAGCAAGACCTGTCTCAGAAAAAAAAAAATTAGCAAATGTTAAATCATGCCACAGGGCTGAAAAATATCAAACAATCATGATAAATTGCTAAATAATAATGATTAGTTGCCATTATAAATATCAAACAATAATGATAAATCACACATGTAATCCCAGCACTTTAAGAGGCTGAGGCAGGAGGATTGTTTGAGGCTACAGTTCAAGATCGGACTGGGCATCATAGTGAGACCCCATGTATACAAAGAAAATTTTAAGGCTTGGCGCCTGTAACTCAGCAGCTAGGGCACCAGCCACATACACCAGAGCTTGCGATTTCAAATCCAGCCCAGGCCTGCCAAACAATAATGACAACTCCAACCAAAAAATAGCCAGGCATTGAGGCAGGCGCCTGTAGTCCCAGCTTCTTGGGAGGCTGAGGCAAGAGAATCTCTTAAGCCCAAGAGCTTAAGGTTGCTGTGAGCTATGATGCCATGGCACTTTACCAAGGGTGACTTAGTGAGACTGTGTCTCAAAAAAAAATTTATTTTTTAAACTAGCTGGACATAGAGGAGTGTACTTATAGTCCCAGCCACTTGTGAGGCTGAGGCAGGAGGATCACTTAAACCCAGGAACTGAAGGTGACCTGCTATGAGTTATGATCACACCACTGTACTTCAGACTGGGCAACAGAGCGAGATTCTGTCTCTAATAATAATGATAATAACAATAAAGGAATCAGACTACATGGGTAAAAAGAAATCAGGCAAGGCGGCGCCTGTGGCTCAGTGAGTAGGGCGCCAGCCCCATATGCCAGAGGTGGCGGGTTCAAACCCAGCCCCAGCCAAAAAAAAAACTGCAAAAAAAAAAAAAAAGAAAGAAAGAAATCAGGCAGCAGGTGTGAATAGTAACAAAGATAAAAAGGAAATCGGGCAACAAGAGTGTAACGTAATCAGGTCAGACACAATGGTAATGGGGAGCAGGGGGGTGAAAACAGATTTAGGTAGTAAAGATAAAGAGAGAAAAGCCAGGTTTTCCAGATGACAGGACTAGATACAAGCCAGGTTGCAGGGAGAAAAGGAGATCAAGGAGGAAGGCACAGGGATCCCAGGAAAAATGAAATGAGGCTGCCTGGTTACAAAGGGAATCAGACCAGAGATTAAAAGGAAGATTGGGGGAAGGAGGTTAAATACTTAGAGACTGGGCTTCGGGTTTGTGCAGTGTGAACTCCACACGTTTAGAGTTCTAATATGATAACCTCTACATTTTTGATTTTCTAAATCAAATTAAATCTTGGGCAAGCTCCACTTGCCAGGGGAACAGGAATATCTAGTTTGCCACACTCTCTCTTCCATTTTTGCAAACACAAAACCTGGAGTTTCTACGCTCCAAGAGGTGGGTCAGTACAACTTCAACCCTCAAGCCACAAAGCACTTGGCCCATCTGTGGTGACCAGATGTGGTCAGAAGTCCTGGGTGCTGTCCCAGGCACTGTTGACAACTCTCACCAAAGTCCAAGCTTGTGTGGATGGTTGTGGGTGATTCCTTGTCCTCACTACCATGCTGTCCCAAGGCCTGGCTGCAAGGGCTGCAGTCTGTACTTGCAAATCTAGTACCTAGATCCCCCTTCCCTGTCCTGGGGTCCATACCTCAAGAGGGGCCATGCTTGATTTTGTCAGTCCCAGAAACCCAATGAGCTCATTCCATTCGTTTTCTTAAAGAACATCACTCAGTAGATTTCATGGAGGACCCACCCCTGATAGTCACATGAATCCTAGCCACCTTGCCTGGTGGGCGATGGGATGAATGCTCTCCTAGATAGTCACCCTCCCACAGATGATCACGGAGCTCCCTGTACCTCTCCCGTTAAAGCAGTTTAGGAATAAAACATTACAGAACAAGGTAAATCTCCAACAGGGTGCCCTGCCGCAAAGGGAAATGGTGTGGAATTGGGTGATACAGATAAAAGGAAATGGGAAAGGAAAGGATACATAGAAGCTGGGCAACAGAGATAAAAGGGAATTAGATGCCCAAGCTGGAAAGAAATAAGGCAACAGGGAGAAAAAGAAAGCATTGGTGATGGAGGTGCATTAGTTTAATGAAAAGGGAGTCAGATGGCAAGGCTCACTGGAAGGCAGGCTGTCGATAGAATAGAAATAATAACGCAGTGGGGCTGGGGGAACTTTACTGACAGGTTAGAAGGAAATCAGGCTACATGGGGACAGGGAAATCAGGTGTTAGATGAGAGAGAATTCTACCTGTCCACAAGAGAAAAATCAGGCAGCTGGAGAAAGGAAGTCAGAGTGCCAGCAGGGAAGTTGAGGTGCCGACCTGGGGGAAATTGGGTGGCAGCGCAAGAGGTGAGTGGGGCATTTGGGTCTAAAATGAAACAGGACTGAAAAAACTTAAGTAGGGGGCTGCAGAGAAAGTGGGAAGCAGGACAAGAGTGGAACTGGGCCACAGAGCAGAGGAGGACTGGAGAGTGGACTACAAGGAAATCAAACCAGGGGATTTGGGTGACAGGCTATGGGGAAGTGAGGGAGGGCTGGAGCACCACTGGCTAACAGACCGGAGGAACGTCTGTCTGGTGGCTGCGGGGGCCGTCAGATGAGAGAGCATTGGGGGTGGTTAGAAGGAGCTCAGTGGGCTAGAATGAAGTGAGCTGTGGGTACACGGGGAGGGGGGTGCCGAGCACCCAGAGACCTGACCCCCACCTGCCTGCCCCTCCAGGATGATCCCGGCAGACAGCCGCTCGTTCCTGTTGACCGACCTGGCATCGGGCCGTACCTACGATCTGTGTGTGCTAGCCGTGTATGAGGATGGCGCCACGGGGCTGACGGCCACACGACCCGTGGGCTGTGCCCGCTTCTCCACCGAGCCAGCACTGCGGCCGTGCGGGGCCCCACACGCACCTTTCCTGGGCGGCACCATGATCATCGCGCTGGGCGGTGTCATCGTGGCTTCGGTGCTCGTCTTCATCTTCGTGCTGCTCATGCGCTACAAGGCGCACGGGGGCCAGCCGCCAGGCAAGGCCAAGACACCCGCACCCGTCAGCAGCGTCTGCTCCCAGACCAACGGCGCCCTGGGCCCCCCTCCGGCCCCTGAGCCTGCTGCACCCAGGGCCCACACCGTGGTCCAGCTGGACTGTGAGCCCTGGGGGCCCAGCCACGAACCTGTGGGACCCTAGCCAGGTGGCCCCTTCTAGGGCTTGTCTGGCCTCAGGGACAGCAGGACCCGGACACCCTGAGGGACCTAGCCTCTCAGACTCACCAAATTGCTCATGGTTTTTAAAACTCTTTTGGGGAGGGTGTCGGGGACACCAGGGCACAACAAGAAAGTCCTATTTTTCTAAGCTTGGGCCTGGACCCTTGCCCTTGTCTCTGTCTGTGGGGGTTGGGGGCATCATGCGGGGTCTGGAGCTGGGGGATGCCTCCTCTGAGGAGAGACTCTCCTCAATTTAGCCTGAGGTCTCTGAGGGAGGCCGAGGATGGCCATCCATTCAGTCAAGACATTCACTGAGTGTCCTCTCTAGGCATGCCCTGTGCTGGGCAATGCTGTGGTGACCTAGACAGCCCTGAGCCCTGCCCAAAGTCTAGTGGGAGACAAATAGGTCTCCAGACAGTGATAGACAGACCATGGCTGTGATGATGAGGGAAGCCTAGGGAACTGTGATCGTCCAGAAAAGGTGGCTGACCAGCTAGGGTGTGGTCAGGAGGGTCTTCCTGGAGGAGATATGACCTGAGAATGCATCTAAGGGAAATAACTGGGCAAAGAACAGAAGGAAAGCTGTTCCAAGGAGAAGGCCCAGCACAAGTAAGAGCTTAGTATGTACCAGGCATTCAGGTGCTACGGTAGAGAGGAGTTGGGGACGGTGAACAGGGTCCAGGACATTTAGGCCAGGGAGACTCTGACCTGATGGTATTGGGGAGCCATGGAGTAATCTATGCAAGGGAGGTGGGGTAGGGATTGGGACTTGAGAAAGGTACTTCTAATGCTATAAGGAGAGCGGACTAGTGGACTAGAGGGGGAGACTGAAGCAAAGAGCTCTGTGGGAAGCCAGGGCAAGGGCAGCACTGGAAAGGAGAAGGGAGTGAGTTGACAGGGACACTTAGGAAGCTGAATGGATGGGTTATGGAGCTGAAGACCCATAGGGGAAGGAAGGGAGATGGGAGGGCTGGCCGGATACAGGACCAGGAAGGAGGAGCAAGCTTGGGAGACATGACATGGCCAGAGTGGGACTCTGGATGTGGGAGGGCCAGAGGATTTTCAGGGGGTGGCATCCAGGAGGCTGCAGGACCCCTGGTCTGGGGTTAGAGCTGAGGACAGAAAGGAGGGCTTTGTCAACAGAGATGGGAAACTGAGGTCACAGGAGGTGAGATGTCCCCTGGGAGAATTTCCAAGTCCGAGCCACTGGGACTTTCCATACTTAGGTGCAAAGCCAAGATAAACGTAACAGAGGCTAAACAGGAGCAGCAGGCAGAAGGGCAGAGAGAAGAAAACCAAACAATTGAGACCCAGCAACTGTTGTGCTTAACGATGTATAATAAAGGCTGTAGTGACCCCTGGGAGAACAGGGTTAGGGATCAGTTGGGGCAGAGGCAGATTCTGCTGACTCGAGGAGGAAGTAAGAACATGTAGATAGGGAGTGTAGACCCTGTGATTCTGTGAGCCTAGAGCCTGGTTCAGGTTGATCTGGAACTTTCGGCCCCATGTCTCCCCCAGGCTGGTCCTCACTCTGTCTTGGATTGCCCGAGGGCCCCCCCCTTGGACACCAGGCCTAGAGGTTTGTAGGGCCAAAACCTGGGCCTAGGAAATGTCAGGCCTCTTCGGAGACCCGGAATGAGGTTGGCAGTAAGAGAACAGAGGTCCCTGAACTTGGGGCTTCTCTAATGACAGGTCCAGGGGTAGGACTGTGGAGAACACTTGAGTCCTGTCAGCCTTCTGGAGTGATGCTGCTGTCAGGGGCATGGTGAGGAGGTTCCCAAGACTGGACTGGCCATTCTGATGACCTGGTGCGCATGATCTTGTCCTCAAGGGATTACAAATCCTAGATTCTGCCACAGCTTTTTTGGTGAGTCTAAATCTGAGTCATCAGCCAGTCCCCCAGCAGCATCGTGAGGTCCTTCCTCTGTTGCTTATTACCTCTAGGTGGCCATGGCCAATGAGGTCATCAGGGAGCATCAAGGCATTGAGTCTTGGAGAAAGGGGCGCAGGAGTAGGATTGGGTGCCCAGGGCCAGCTATCCAATACCAGTTGCTGCCATGAGGGGGAGCCAGAGTACACTGTTCCTAAACCATCTTTTTTTTTTTTTTTTTTTTTGAGACAGTCTCACTCTGTTGTCCCTGGGTCATAGCTCACAGCAACCTCAAACTCCTGGGCTCAAGAGATCCTCTTGCCTCAGCCTCCTGAGTAGCTAGGACTACAGGCACCCTCTACAACGCCTGGCTAGTTTTTCTATTTTTAGTAGAGACAGGGTCTTGCTCTTGCTCATGCTGGTCTTGAACTCCTGAGCCCAAGTGATCTGCCCGCTTCAGCCTCCCAGAGTGCTGGGATTACAGGCATGAGCCACTGTGCTGCCTTAAACTCTCATTTTTTAATTTGAACACAATTGTGTGGGACAACCTGGGGGTTCAATACTGAACAAAGGCAGGAAACGATCACGCAAGCCTGAAGCATCTGTAGTGACAAGAGGGACCATGCAGGAGACATATATGGAAATGTGAGACCTGACCCAGGAAAAGAGGTTGAGGAAGGCTTCCTGGAGGAGGGGCGGCCTCCTCTGAGGATGCTCAGGTTGGAGTTTACTGCGCCGGGGGCAGAGTGGGCAGAGTGAGCAGTCCACGTGCTGAGAGCAGCAATGAAGGAGGGAAGGAGTGACCTAATGTCAAGTTGAGGAAGCAGGGAGGGGCCAGTGATGCTGGGCTCTGTAGGCTGCTAGGAGGAGTCTGGATTGTATGTATTCTCAGTGGCATGAGAAGCCACTGGAGGGTTTTGAGCTCTGAGGACAGTAGTGTTGCCAGATTTCAAAGAAACTCCAGTGGTGAGTCCGTTAGTGTGTGGAGGATACAGGGCAAGGAGGGCAGGCAGGGAGGAGGCTACTGTGGTGGTCCAGGCATAAGGTGACTTGGGCCAGACTGGGCCTGATGGCAGAGACAGAAGAGTCTGGGGACCCTGGGCTGTGATAGCTGCAGATGCTTCTCTTAGATGGGGAAGCTGACTTCTCTGTGACATAGAAAGGAAGGATCTTTTCCAGGTTCAAGCACCAGACAGACAGTGCATGGAGGCTCAAGAAGCAAAGGCGGTGGTTGGTCTGGGAAACATGGACACAGGAAACCGAGGGCCAGAAGGGGACACACCGCCAGTGGTAGCTTATTACAAGTTTGGAAGCAGGGAGGACAGGCTGGTCCCTCTAGCATGGCCCCCCGACATTCCCCCACAGGGTGCTGGGGCCACCTCCCACCTGCATGCAGGAACAAGTGATCACATGTGTCTAGGAGTTAAAGTTCACATTTAGCTTGTCCGGTGCAGCCCGGAGGAGTCCCCCAATTTCCTGAGCTCAGAGAGGAAGTACTTCTCTCATTGTCAGTTCCCTGTCTGGCTTTGGTCCTGCACATTTTTGAGACCAAAGCTCCAGACTACCGGAGCATTTTCTTGAAGTGACTGTAGTCCTGATGCCAGGATGATCCCCTGTCTGTATCTGCCAGATCCAACCCTTGTCTGGGTATAGCTAAGTTACAGGCCCTGAGTGCGGGGATATCTGTGATCCCCTGCAAGGCCTCAGATAATGCCAATCTTTTGCAGCTCTTTACATGTGAGAGAATCAGATAAAGGGGTGTTTCCAAAGAGGATGTTTCTGATGTGGGTGAACTTGGGCCTGTCTCCTGCCTTTGGCTCCTCCCTGATAGCTGTGCCCTCTCATACCTCCCCAAAGCAAGGAAAGGTGTCAGTGCTGGTGTTGCCCTGGCCTGTATGGAACCACCTTGGGAACCCAGTGGTGACCAGCACAGCTCCAGTCCCTGCCCTCAAGAGTTCTAGTGCAGGAAATAGATACTTATCAGACAATGGCATCCCAGCATGGTCAGGGCAGGCATGAGGACAGGCAAGAATGATGAGAGTCTACTTTTGCCGTTTAGCAGACCTCCAGAGCCCAGAAGGGGCCCCTAACTGAGCCTGGGATGAGAGGTAGCAGAGAGTGAAGATTTCCTGAAGGTAAGGCAAGCTTTATGGCAGTGCACCCATGGAGCTGCGGAGCGCACCATGCTTAAAAGGACACTGTGCTTAATCTAATGTCCTATTATCACTATCTTGAAATTCTTAATGGTTTTTAACAAGGGGACCCACATTTTCATTTTGCATCGGCTCCTGTCAATCATGTAGACTGTCCTACCTAAAGGAGACAACATTTGAGGGCTATCAAAAGAGAGGCAGGGGCAGAGAGTCTTTCAAGGAGAGAGCATCATGTACAAAAGCCAAGAATAGAAGAGAGAGGATGGTACACTTGCAGAACTGGCCAGAGTTCAGTACAGCTGGAGCACAGCATGGGAGAAGGTGACGGTGAACTCAAGGAGTGGGCGGAGCCGGTTGCTGGGCTGCGGAGCTAGAGTCCACCCCAGGGCACTATGGAACCAGGAACAGTGATGAACAGCAGAGAGCCAGGGTCAAGTTTGTACGTTAGAAAGACCCGTACAGGGCAGTGCCCATAACTCAGTGAGTAGGGCGCCAGCCACATACACCGAGACTGGCAGGTTCGAACTCAGCCTGGGCCAGCTAAAACAACGATGACAACTGCAACAACAACAACAAAAAAAATAGCCGGGCATCGTGGCGGGTGCCTGTAGTCCCAGCTACTTGGGAGGCTGAGGCCAGAGAATCACTTAAGCCCAAGAGTTGGAGGTTGCTGTGAGCTGTGATGCTACAGCACGCTACCAAGGGTGACAGCTTGAGACTCTGTCTAAAAAAAAAAAACGAAGACCCATACATACAGCTACTGGGGAGGGTGGATTAGGGGCATGTGGGCGAGAACAAGGTGGGGGCCCTGCTGCCTGTGGAGGAGTTGGGAGTATCTGTGACCAGAGGAGGAGGGTGGGAGGATAGCCAGGGTGAGCAGGCTTAGAAGAACCTCGAATGCTTGGGTGACAAACACCCCCAACGCACTAAGGGACTACTGGGGGAACCCAAAGCCACAGATTAACCCAGAGCTTCATTTTCACTTGAAATTTTTCACTGTGGAGGGCGGGTGCAGAAGGGTAGGTTACCAAATGTCATGGGTAACTACTTGAAAATCTTCTTTTTATATGGGAACTCAAAATGGAGAGACTGATGGAGGTGAATGCAGAATTGGCAAGAATTGGCAGTATAAAATGTGAGACTTCAAAGGACTTTATTCTGGGTATGTTCTGGCTTCAACTCCATGGACCCCTACGGGTGCACTTCACCCCCCCAGCCCTCTCCATAACACAGCAGTTCTTTGGGGACTTCCTCTTCGATGGCCCCCTAAACGCTGTGGCCCTGGGGCTGGAAACTGACCCCCTCTTTGCTTCTCTGCTCAGCTTCCTCTGTGGCATCCACCATGAACATCTGTTTTCCTTCTCTGCTGATGACCTCCACATTTCTTTACCGAACCCCAGCTTCTCGCCTCAACCCTAGCCTTATTTTACCTTGGCTTTCTGGGGCCTTCTTTCTAGACATGACCCAGGCCTCCCATACCCACCAGATCCCACACTGGCCTCAGCTTCTTCCCAAACCTGCCCCTCCCCCATCTTGTCCCAGAGCAGCCCCCTCCCAGCCCCATGAATGTTCCTCCCACCTGCCCCTCCTCCCCACTGTGGCCCCATTCTGATCTAGCTCTGTCATCACCCACCTGGGTCCCTGCAGTGGCCTCCTTCTCGGCTCCTGGCTTCAGTCTCCCTTTCTGGTCCAAGTTCTTCTTAAAGACAAACCTGACTGCCCTCTGCATAGAAACCTCCATGGCTGCCCAGGGTTCCTGGGACAGTCTGAGCTCCTCAGCACAACGTTCCAGGCCTTCCCACGCCATTGCCCACCCCCAGCTCCATCTCTAGCACATATGTTTGCTCCCTACCTCAGGCTGGAAGGAAATGCCACTCCCTGGAAGGCCCACACTTTCCTCATGTTGTTCCTATGCCCTCACTTCCTCTGCCCATGGTGAAGAGCCAGGGAAGGGTCTTAATCAAGTGAAGAATGAAGCTGTTGAAAGAAACTGGATTCTTTCTTGAATTCATACCTTACTCCCCCTGACCAAAGCCAAGGGAAAAGGGGAAAGGGGGCTGGGGGCAGACTTCTAGCACCTGGGGAGAAGGCAGCTGAAAACTAATCCAGGGTTCCTTGTGTCTCCCTTTCTAGAGACCCGGCTTTGCCTTCCCTACTCCGGGATCCTTTAGGGAGGGTGGGGTTTTATTGTTCTCCAGCTCAGGACATTTTGGGAAGATGAGGGGGACATGGAAGCCACTGTCTTCCTGGGGAGGTCTTGCCCCCAAATCCTCCAGACCACCACATCTGGGCACATGGTGTCCCCTCCCAACTCTGTGTCTAGTCACTTCATGACCCAGGAGTCTGGCAGTCCAGCCCCCACCTTCCCCAAACTCAGGAGTTAAAGTCCCAGACCCCTCCGCCCCCTAGACACAGAAGCCTAGTCTCCACTTCCTCCTTCCTGGGGATCCAGGCCCTCTCAACCCTCCTCCTCAAGAGGCTGAAGTCTCTCCCTACTCAGCAGGCTCAGGAGTCCTCTCTTCCCTCCCACTCTTTTTTGTTTTTTTATTTTTATTTATTTATTTTGAGACAGAGTCTTACTATGTCACAGCTCACAGCAACCTCAAACTCTTGGGCTAAAGCAATTCTCTTGTCTCAGCCTCCCAAGTAGCAGGGGCTACGAGTACTTGTCATAACACCCAGCTATTTTGCTGTTGTGATTGCAGTTGTTATTGTTGGTTAGCCAGCCCCGGCCGGGCTCGAACCCACCAGTCTCGATGCATGTGGCTGGTGCCCGTAGCCACTGTACTACGGGCACCGAGCCATTTTTGTTTTTTTAGAGATAGGGGTCCACCATGTTTCCCAGGCTAAAGCACAGTGGTTATTCATAGGCAATCCTAGCACACGGTAGCCTCAAACTCCTGGGCTCAAGCAATCCTCTTGCCTCCACCTCCTGGGACTACAGGTGCATGCTGTTGCCACCCGGGCTCTGCCCTGCTTTCCCCAGCCTGGTCTCCAGGTCTGCGTTTTGCTGCCCTCCCCCTCAGTCCCCAGCTTTGCCTGAGAGACTTCGGCCCCTCCCCCTCTCCAAACACATCACCTCTGCCACACTCAGAGGCCTTCCTCTGAGGAAATACCTTTCTTTTTGTTTTCTTTTTGTCTTTTGTTTTCTGTTTTTTGGGGTTTTGTTTTTGAAAAGAGTCTCACTCTGTCACCCTGGGTAGAGGGCCATGGCATCATAGCTCACAGCAACCTCAAACTTCTAGCCTCAAGGAATCCTCTTGCCTCAGCCTCCCAAGGAGGTGGAACCACAGGTGGCCACCACGATGCCTGGCCAATTTTTCTATTTTTAGTAGAGACATCTTGAGCTCAAGCGATCCACCTGCCTTGGCCTCCCAGAGTGCTAGGATTACAGGCCTGAGCCACCGCACCCAGCAGGAAATACCTTTCTTGTCTCTTCTCCGGGTCTCTATGTCTTTCCCCCACCTCCACTCCTTGCCCCGTCTGTTCCTGTCCTCCCTCCCCCTCTCCATCTCACTGTCGTTCTCTGTACCTGTTGCTCTCCCTCTTTTAGTGTCTGTGTCCGTCCTCGTTTCTCACCTCCTCACACCTGTCTCCCCTCCCTTGTTTCTCTGTCCCTCCATCTGCCTCTTTCCCACCTCCACACCCGCAATTAGGCCTATCATGATCGATGGTACGAGGTCAGGTTGGAGCCAGTTCTCATGGGGAGACCCACGTGCTGACCCAGGGAGGGTACTGAGGCCAGACCCAGGCATCCAGGACTATAAATAGGGGGGCCCCCGTCAGGGGGCCTGGCCTCAGCCCCTTAGCCTTGCTTTTGCCCCTGGGCTCTGTCCCATGAGCCCTTCTCTGGGGTTTCCTTTGTACCCTCTACTGGCATGAGGGACCCCACTGATTAATCCATCTCCTGCCCCCCTCTACCCAGCCATCACACCTGCCTGCTGTGCCTTGCTAGCCTGGGTTTCCTGTGGGGTGACTGATTCATGCAGAACACGGAAGGCCGTGATTTGGTCTGAACTTGCCGCAGGTGACTGTTTTGCTGGCCGGGGTTGGGAGGGTGCCTGGCATGGTTCAGTGACAGGGGACTGGCCAAAATGATTCTGGGAAGGGGGCTGGGCAGGTTTTCCGGGACAGAAGGTCTAAAGGAAACCAGTGTTAAGCTAATATTTATGTGCCAGAACCCTGTGAAGTGTATACTAACATCTCCTTTGACACATACAGCAACTGAGGCCCAAATCCCATAGGTTTCTTGGCCAACCAAGTCAACATGGCTAGAAAGTGGCAGTCAGAATTAGACCCTGGCATATTTGACCCGAGTCCACCTAAGGACTCCCTCCTCTCACCCGATTCCCTCAAGTCGGATGAGTGTATTAGGGAGCTTCCAAGGCCGCCACTTCATCACAGGGGTCCTGGAGAAGCCTGACTTCCAGCTGTATTTGTCACCATCGCCCACAGGACCCCTGACAGCTACAGGGCCCAGGCCTTGGGGGCAGCCGGTGGCAGATGAACAGTCCCAGGGCCAAACGGCTTCAAGTAACAAATCATAGCGACAGCACCCCGGGTGCGCGACGGCGCGGGTGGCTGGCCCAGCACGGGGGAGGGCGAGGTTCACCGCCGCCCGCAGACTGGGCGCGTTAACAGAGTCTGGGTGGAGACGGCGGGAAACCATCCTGGTGGACGCACGTGGGCGCGCCTCCCTGCCCAGGGCTGGAGCTGCCGCGCCGCCTGCTGGATACTCGCTATTTAGTGGCGACGTCTTCGCTGCAGCCAGGGGACCGGAGCAAGGAGTTCGCCGAGGTGGGGGCGCACGGTCTACGTGTCTGCATCTCACGCCCCGCCCCCGGGCCAGTCCCGCTAGACTGCAGAGCACAGCGTCTACCCTCGTCTTGCACTTTGAACTCTTGCCGACCCAGCAGCTGCAGGATTGAGCGGCTGGCTAGCCTTAGTTGTGGCAGATGACAAGGCCTGTGGCCACGTGTCCGAACAGCTGCTGCCCCAGGGGCGGCTTCTACTCTGCTCCCCCATATGCACCGCGGGGCTGGGGGATCCCCTGGCCGGAGACCGCATGTATGTGGCAGCTAACAGCCTGGTAGCCTGCACTTCTAGGGGACGGCGCCCTGGGGTGGTGCTATGCCCTGCTGTGGACCAGGTCCGCCGCCAGCATTACGCTCTTTGGTCAGCGTGCAGGTGATTTTTCTGCCCTGTGACAATGTCACCTAGGATCCCTTCTCTCTTATGCCCTGGGGACGTGTTTGCGTAAGGACAAGCTGAACTTTTCCAGCATGGCCAGTGCTGGTGAAGCTTGTGCCTGCCCGGGTGCTCCTGGACTGGCGGCAGCTGCCCAGCCTGCGCTGGCACCTCATCCCTGCGGGCCCCAAGCTGGGGCGGGACGGGGGCCGGGCAGTATTCTGGCCAAAGGCTGGGACTGGCTCATCCCAGGTGGTCCACGGAGGCAGGCACTGCTAAATGCACCACCTGGGACTTACTGCCCCACCCCCAACTTCAGCATTGCCCGAGGACCTTGGGGCAGCTGGTGGCAGATGAACAGCCCCAGGGCCAAAGGGCTTCAAGAGGTGAGCCTGCCATGGGACTCCCCAGAGGTCAAGGCTGGGGAAAATCATATCACTACATTCTGTTGTTCATATAGCAGCCAGAGACAGTTGTAAAATACAAGTCTTGTCCCTCCTCCACTCAAAATGTTCCCACACAGTCATCCCACTTTCCAGCAAAAGCAGTTCTTGCAGTGCTTTATGAGCCCTACACATCTGCTCCCATTACCTCTCTCTCTCTCTTTTTTTTTAGGCAGAGTCTTACTCTGTTGCTATTGGTAGAGTGCCATGGCATCATAGCTCACATCAAGTTCAAACTGCTAGGCTTGAGCAATCAATCCTCTTGCCTCAATCTCCCAAGTAGCTGGGACTACAGGCATGCACCCCTACGCATGGCTAGTTTTTCTATTTTTAGTAGAGACAGGGTCTTGCTCTTGCGCAGGCTGTTCTCAAACTCCTAAGCTCAAGCAATCTGCCCATCTCAGCCTCCCAGAGTGCTAGGAATACAGGGGTGAGCCACCACTCCTGGCCCCATTACCTCTCTTCATCTGATCACCTCTTACTATGTCTTAGTTTCCCTTTCGTGTTGCAATAAACAAATGCCTCCGACGGGGCTATTTATTTATTTATTAGATGGGGTCTCACTCCATTGCCCAGGCTGGAATGCAGGGGTATCATTGTACCTCACAGCAACCTCAAACTCCTGGGCTCAAGCAATCCTGCCTCAGCCTTCTGAGTAGCTTGGACTACAGGTGCCTGCCACAACACTTAGCTAAGTTTTTTTGTAAAGAGGGGGTCATGTCTGGACATTTTGCAAAGGAAAGAGGTTTATTTGGCTCGTGGTTCTGCAGGCTGTACAGGCGCGTGGCATGGGCATCTGTTTTTCTTGTGAAGACCTCAGGCTGCTTCTACTCATGGCTGAAGGCAAAGCAGAACCCTTGTGTGCAGAGATCACGTGGCCAGAGCAGGGAGGGAGGGACCAGGCTCCTTTTAACACCCAGTTCTGAGGGAACTAGTGGAGTAAGAACTCATTCATTACCCTCATTACCAGGAGGAGGGCACCAAGCCATTCGTGAGGGATCTGCCCCATGACCCAAATTCCTCACATGAGGCCCCAGCTCCCACACTAGGGTTCAAACTGTGTGACTCCCTTACTTGATTCCTGCCTCATTGGCCACCTTACTTTCTTCTTCCTTCCCCGGGACTTTTTGCACCGACTGTCCCCACAATATCCCTAGAGATCAGCCTCTCATCTTCTTCAAGTTTTTCCTCACATGTCACCTTCTTACTGAGGCCCATCTAACAACCCAAATTAAATTCCCATCCTCCACCCACTCTGTTCTCTAGCCCTTTCTCCATTTTTTTTCACAGCACATACCACTTTCTATATACTTATTCAATTACCTCTCTCTGCTACATAAAAATTCCTTCATGGTAATGATTTTTTAATTGTTTAAGTAAGTTATAAGGCACACAGTTAATTGCATAATTTTTAAGTGTCTAGCCTGAATGGAAATTTTACACATGTGTTCACCCATATAACCATCACTTAAATGAAGCCATATCACATTTCTCACTCCGGATTGCTTCATAAGGTCAGATTTTTACAAGAATGTTTTGTTCAGATGCCACAGTGGCTCATCCCTGTAATCCTAGCACTCTGGAAGGCTGAGGCAGGCGGATTGCTCGAGGAGCTCAGAAGTTCAAGACCAGCCTGAGCAAGAGCAAGACCCTCATCTCTTAAAAAAATAGTCCCAGCTACTCAGGAGGCTGAGGCAAGAGGATCACTTGAGCCCAAAAGTTTGCGGTTGCTGTGAGCTATGATGCCATGGCACTCTACCAAGGGTCACAAAGTGAGGCTCTGTCTGAAAAAACAAACCAACAAGGAATGTTTTGTTCACTGTTGAGTCACAGTGCCTAGCACTCAGTAAATATTTGTGGAACAAATAATAATAGTTATAATTTGTTAAACTTTCCAGGCATTTGGGCTCAGAGAGGAAATTATTGCCCAAAGTCACCCTTTTTATTACAGTGTAAAATACGCATAGCGGGGTGGAGAAAGTAATAAAATAATAATGGCTGGTATCAAGTGCACAACTCTGGGCATTATTTCTTTTTACCTTCCCACTAGTCTGGTCCTTTCCCCTCTCCCATAATCATTAATATTGTAATGATTCCTTTCTCCTGGGGAGAGACATCTTTTGCCAAGTTTACACAGCTAGAAAGTGGCACAGCCAGGATTTGAACCCAAGTCTAGTTGCCTCCAGAGTGCTAGTTTGGGGGGTTGTTTGTTTGTTTTTAGGACAGAGTCTTGTTGCCCTGCAGTGACATCATCATAGCTCACTACAATCTCAAACTCCTGGCCTCAAGCAATCGTCCCCCCTGGCTCTCCCAAAGTCCTGGGATTACAGGCATGAACCACCACACTTATCCGGAGTACAAGTTTTTGTGGAGATGGAGTCTTTTTTTTTTGCAGTTTTGGCCAGGGTCGGGCTTGAACCCACCACTCCCGGTATATGGTACTGATGCCCTACTCCTTGAGCCAGAGGTGCTGCCCCAAGAGTGCAAGTTTTTTTGTTTTTTTGGGGTTTTTTTTGAGATAGAGCCTCAAGCTGTCACCCTGGGTAGAGTGCTGTGGCATCCCAGCTCACAGCAACCTCCAATTCCTGGGCTCAAGCAAGTCTCCTGCCTCCGCCTCCCAAGTAGCTGAGACTACAGGCGCCCGCCACAACCCCCGGCCATTTTTTGGTTGCAGCTGTCATCGTTGTTTGGCGGGCCCAGGCTGGATTCAAACCCGCCAGCTCAGGTGTACATGGCTGGTGCCTTAGCCTGTTGAGCCACAGGCGCCGAGCCAGAGTGCAAGTTTTTAACCTACCTTTGTGGTTGTGGGGTTTTTAGTTTGTTTTGTTTTTTGTATTCCCTCAAAAGATTATTAAATAGCATGGACATATAGGCTTAAGTGGTAAGTGTTTTTACATATAGTATATACACATTGCTGGTACATGTGGATTCCTCACAGTCACCCTGGAGGCATGTCTTTTTATTATCCCCATTTCACCGGCGCAGTTAAACCTTGAAGGCTTGAAATCATGGCCCAAAGCCACACACTGAGCAGGGGGCATCTTTGAACCCCAAACTCCCTACTGCCTTTGGGAAAGAGGTGTGTTGCCTCAGAGGCTCTAGGCGCAGACGCAGGGTGACTGGGCACTGACCGTGGTCCTGAATACATTACGCTAAGGGACTTTGGCTTTTCCTGCAACCCCAAAAATCAAGGGGCTCCTGCTCAACCTCTTCCAGTCCTGAAAAACAACAGGAGATCAGGGAGATGAGAGAAACATGAGAAGATGCTCAGAGACAGAGGCTGGGGCTTCTATGAAACAAAAACACGGACTTCAATTAATTTATTTGTGATGGCTCAGAGCTGGACTGTCCTCAGATTGTGGTGATCAGACCCCAGTCGCTTCACTTCTCTGACACTCTATTTCCCCCTCTGTGAATGTAGATAATAATATCAACATCATAAGCTTGTTGTGGCAGTTCTTAAAATGTTCACAGGGCCTGGCGTGGAGTAAATATTTGCTGTTATTAATTTTAGACAATTTTCTTTTTTTGCGTTTACCTCAGGCCAGGCCTGTTCCAGGCACTGAAGATGAAACAATTAACGACATGGCAACTTCCCTCCCCTAGGGTACCTAACATTCCAGCTCCCATCCTAATCCGTACCAAAACTCTGTACCCCCGCTTTTGTTTTTTTCTGTATTCCATCTGGATAGAAAATTTGCAAAGCTCTACAGAACAAACAAGATTATCTCTTAAAAGTTCATTTTGTAGGTGGCTAATTTCATGCACCAACAGCTATGAACAAATAACAACCCCGGGAAGGAGGAAGGAATATATATCCCCACAGAGTGTACACACGCATGCGTGCACACACACGCACACACACACTTCTCAAGTCTGCTTAATGTGGCAAGCTGAAGTTCTCACTGGCCAGAATCAACCCACGGATGTGTTGGACTGGCATAGACGTTTAAGAAATCAAATCTGGCTGTCTTTCGATGGAGCCTGTGCTCTCTAACACACCACAGACCTATTCCGCGCCCAGGCTGTGCTACTTATTTTGTCCCTTGGTTCCACCCTTCTCTTTATGCTGATACATGTAATCCTACTTTACTTTAAATTGGAAACCCCGATAGCTCCTGAATGTTGAGTCTTCAATGCCAGGGACCTTGGAGATCAAAAGTACGGTGGCACGGTGGCACCTGTGGCTCAAGGAGTAGGACGCCAGCCCCATATACCAGGGGTGGTGTGTTCAAATCCAGCCCTGGCCAAAAAGGAAAAAAAAAAAGTATAGTGGCGGGTAAGGGATAAATTTAAACGCCGCGATCCAATTCTTTCACACCCTCTCCTTACCTCCAGCTATCTGACCTAGGAGGAACTGAACATTTCTATTGAATATCAACCTATCTTAGAGAGTTCCCTGGTGATGCCACTGCATTTTCCAAGTCTCCCATAAGGACGTTGCATACTCTGACCATATATCACCTTGTAAAGCACAAATTTAAATCTGTGACCAGCTCCAAGGCCACATCTGGTTGTAAAACCACGTTCAGTTCCAAACTGGTATTTCTGAAGGACACCAAAACATTGTCCAGCTCCAGCCCCAAGACTATGTCAGTGGCTGAACCAAGATGAAAGAGACACCTGAAGCGTAGCCAGGGCTTGTCCCATGGCCATGGCTCATCCAGGGCTTGCACAAGTGACTGAACGAACCTGAGGCTGTGGCTAAACCAGCACCTGGACCTGGACTACCCCCCAAGCCCATAGCTAAACCAGTATCTATAACTATATCCAAAACAGAGATAGTATCTGTGTCTGAGTCAGAAACTATCTTATGGCCGAGCTGGCCTCAAGGCTGTGGCAATGACTGAACTAGGCATAGAGGTTGTGGCTGTAACAAAACCAGAACTTGAAAGTGGATCTATATCCGAATTGGTGTCTGTGGTGAAATCAGAGATGGTGCCTGTCTATAACAAGGGGCAAGGGGCCAATCACAGGGGTATTTGCTATACCTCTGGATCAATACTTTACATGGCAACTTGTTCCCCATGCAAGACAGCTGCAATTAACATGCTGAGCCATTGCCCTGGGAACACACACAGCAGCCTCCGTGCCTTCCAACTGTGGGCTGCCTGCTGCAGAGAGAGACAGTCCATTTGCTTTGTCACAGTGTGACAGGCATGAGTTTTGCATTATCTAGACAAGAATTATACTGTATGGAATCTTGAGAAACCCCATCCTTCCCTGTTCTTCATTGGCTGGGCGTGGTGGCTCACACCTGTAATCCTAGCATGTGGCGACCCCTATGGCCCTGGGTCTCGATCACCACAGGAAGGAACCAGGTGTGACACGGATTAGAAGTACAAGCTTGCAGGAGGCGGGCTAACCTTAGTTGCAGGGTAGCCCCGAGCCCCCTTTGCAACACCTATTTATTAAGGTTATACACAACAGGTGTGGAGAGTTGAGGTAATTGACATACACAACAGGTGTGGAGCGTTAAGGTGATTACATATGAGGGCTGCCTGCGTAAGGATTGCCACGTGCTCTCCTCATGTGTTCTTTCCCCACAACCCTCATGAAGAACTACTGAGCATCAATGTTTAACACCTGCTTACTGGTGAGTGACCCACTTTATCTCATTCCGGAACACTGAGTTACTTGGGGATTGCCCCCAAGTCACAAAACATCTCTAGGCTTGCCAGGAGACTGTCCTGTTCTCAGCATTTCCTTTTAATGTGATAAGAATCAGTAACTGTCCTTTGCAAGCATAGTGTCCATTCCTCTACACTAGCACTCTAGGAGGCTGAGGCGGGTGGATAGCTTGAGCTCACAGGTTCGAGACCAGCCCGAGCAAAACAAAAGCAAGACCCCCCCATCTCTACTAAAAATAGAAAAATTGAGGCAAGAGGATCTCTTGAGCCCAAGAGCTGGAGCTTGCTGTGAGCTATAACGCCACAGCACTCTATCCAGGGCAACAGCTTGAGATTCTGTCTCAAAATAAATAAATAAAATAAAATAGGGGCAGTTATACAGGTCTAAAATTCTTGGGTTCAGGTACAGGTCAGATTTTGGAGTTTAGAATGGTCACATGATGTGAAGGCCACATATTACCTAACATTCCCAGTGTATGTAACATAATCACACACATTAATATCTCTGCAGTGGAACGTCTGAATATTCACACTAATTGAGATAATCAAGATTGCAGTAGCCACACATGAGTTCTGGTCAGTTTTTGTTGCCAGTTGAGTTTTTTTTTTTTTTTTTTTGAGACAGAGCCTCAAGCTGTCACCCTGGATAGAGTGCTGTGGCATCACAGCTCACAGCAACCTCCAACTCCTGGGCTCGAGCGAGTCTCCTGCCTCCACCTCCCAAGTAGCTGGGACTACAGGTGGCTGCCACAATGCCCAGCCATTTTTTGGTTGCAGCCATCATTGTTGTTTGGCGGGCCCAGGCTGGATTCGAACCCGCCAGCTCAGGTGTACGTGGCTGGTGCCTTAGCCCGTTGAGCCACAGGCACCGAGGCAGCCAGTTGAGTTTTAACATCAAACACAAAACATCCTTCAGAGCATTCTTTACATTTAATAGGGATCATAGATAGGGGCTTATGGCTTTCTAACGCTCATCAGGTTCCACAGAGGTGGGAATGAGTTAACATAGGAAAAGCACTTGGAATAAAGCCAGCTCATGGTTAATTGTCATATGAGGGATGTTTGCAATTTATTGTCCCCTAACACTAGCATCTGGAAACTCCAGGTTTTCTGAGCTTTGAACATATCCGAGGGCCACATACAACTGTTGTCATGTCCTAAACTTCTCCTGAGGGAAGGTTCAAGGGCACTGCTCTGATTAGAAGCTTGTGGGTGGGCATGTTGGCTCACACCTATACACCTAGCTCTCTGGAAAGTTCAGGCTGGTAGATTGCCTGAACTCAGGAGTTCGAGACCAGCCTGAGCAAGAGTGAGACCCCATCTCTACTAAAAATAGAGAAACCAGCTGGGCATGTGGTAGGCACCTGTAGTCCCAGCTACTCGAAAGGCTGAGGCAAGAGGATCTCTTGAGCCCAAGAATTTGAGGTTGCTGTGAGCTATGATGCCACTGCACTGTACCGAGAGTTTGCACTCTACCTGCAAAGGCCACACTCCCTCAGTATCCTGCGAGTGACAAAATGAGACTCTGTCTCAAAAAGAAAAAGAAGAAGAAGTTTGTGAGCGCTATCCATGCATGGAGGTGCACACCTGTAGTCCCAGCTACTTGGGAGGCTGAGTTGGGAGGATTGTTTGAGCCCAGGAGTGTGAGTACAGGTTGGGTGATATAACAAGACCCCAAAAAGAAGGTTGTAAGGACAAGAATATCTTTAATTGGGGTTGCTGGCTGGGGTGGAGGGGGTGCCCAATGAAGATTATGATATACTAGCTACCCCCCAGCACCACTATAGAAGAACGATGGACTCTAGAGCCAGATGATTTGGGTTCAAATCCCAGCTTGACCACTCATTCTCTGTGTGACCTTGAGAAAATGATTTAACCTCAGTTTCTTTTTATATGAATAGGAATGAGTAAAAAGATCTAAGTCATGGGGTGGTAGGAAGGAGTAAGTGAGCAAATACATAGAAATCTCAAAATGTATGTGGTGCTGGGACCTCATTCATATACCAGCCCATGATAGGCTATGCTCCCCTCTACACCTCCTGGGAGGTCACCCTGCCTCTCAGAAGTTCACCAAGTGCTCTTGAGCTCCCCAGCATCCAGAAGCCTCCAGCCTGGATATCCAGAACATTCAAATTCTCAGGCCTCCAGATTTATGCTGTCACCAACATGAGCCCTCATTTCCCAGGGATCTGACACTCCTGAGTTCCTTCCTAAATTGAGGACTGTTGTATTATTGTATACCAAGCCTTATTCAAGAGACTCAACTAAGGACATAGAAGTGACCAAGACAGACAAAAATCTTTGTTCTTGGCCAGCCACAGTAGCTCACACCTGTAATCCTAGCACTCTTGGGAAGTTGAGGCAGGAGAAATTGCTTGCGCTCAGGAGTTTGAGACCAGCCTGAGCAAGAGTGAGACCCATCTCTACTAAAATAGGAAAAATTGGCTGGTCATGATGGCATGTTCCTCTAGCCCCAGCTCATCAGGAGGCTTAAGGCAGATGGATCACTTGAGCCCAGCAGTTTGAGGTTGCTGTGAGCTATCACGTTTCCACTGCATTGTACCCTGGGTGACAGAACGAGATCCTGTCTCCAAAAAAAAATCCTATTCTCGTGATGTCGTGCTTTAGCAGAGAAAGAAGAAATACGTATAAGTTAATTGCATCGTGTGTTAGAAAGTAATGCATGCTATATAGGAAAAAATAGAGCTGGGAATGTGGGATCAGGATTCTTGAGAGTGAAGTTTTAAATAGGAGGGCCTTGCTGAGAAGAAGGAGCTTAAGCCAAGTCCTAAAGGAAGTGAGGGAGAGAGCAATGCGGGTATCTGGGAAAAGAGCATTCTAGGCAGAGAAAACAGCAAGTGCCTAGCATGAGAATCTGCCAGGAACAGCAAGAAGCCCCGCATCTGGCGGGTGCAGACGGACTGTGGTGCAGAGTAGAGGGAGAGAAATGGGGTCACATCACGTGGGGCATGTGGTCTCTTGCAATGCTTTGTCTTTTCTTCTGTGTGAGGTGGAATACAAGGGAGGGTTTTGAGCAGAGGAGGGCATTAACAAAATCCCTGTGGCTTCCATGTCAGAGCAGAGTCTGGTGCGTAGGAAGGAAGTGCTGGGAGACCAGCGAGGAGGCTGCTGCACTAATCCAGGTAGGAGGTGATGGGCCGGGTAGAATCAGCCAAAAGGTGGGCTGGGAACCTCCTGTGCGTGTAAGGCCAAAAAAGGAAATCGTAGATTGGGAGGAGGGAGATATCCCATCATCTCGTCGATGGGTGGGGATTCTTGATAATTGGGGGAAAAACACTGGCTGAAGGTTTTCCTTTTTTTTTCTGAGACAGGGTCTCACTATGTCACCCTCGGTAGAGTGCTATAGCATCATAGCTCACAGCAACCTCAAAGTCTTGGGCTCTAGCGATCCTCTTGCCTCGGCCTCCCAAGTAGCTGGGACTACAGGCTCCTGCCACAACACCTGGCTATTTTTAGTGATGGGGGGTCTCACTCTTGCTCAGGCTGGTCTCGAACTTCTGAGTTCGAGTGATCCACCTGCCTCCGCCTCCAGAGTGCTAGGATTACAGGCATTAGCCACCGCGCCCAACCTAAAAGGTTTTTCTATTAAGGAGGTGAGAGCACTTCTGGCTTCTTAGTGGAATTACTTATCTGGATTCCTAAAAGAAAGACTTCGGAGTACTTTATGATCCATCAGGGTATTGGAATCAAGACTCTTGGTTAGGCTCGGCGCCTGTGGCTCAACAGGCTAAGGCACCAGCCACGTACACCTGAGCTGGCGGTTTCAAATCCAGCCTGGGCCCGCCAAACAACAATGACGGCTGCAACCAAAAAAAGGCCAGGCATTGTGGCGGGCACCTGTAGTCCCAGCTACTTGGAAGGCAGAGGCAGGAGTCTCGCTTGAGCCCAGAAATTGGAGGTTGCTGTGAGCTGTGATGCCACAGCATCCTATCCAGGGTGACAGCTTGAGGCTCTGTCTCAAAAAAAAAAAAAAAAAAAAAAGACTCTTGGTTAGGGGATGAGGGTGGGACCTCTGAGAACTGCAAAGGCCCTACTCCCTTAGTATCCCAGTATCCATTCCCTCAGCTTCCATCCCCACCCCAAAAGCTCAGGAATGTAGCCTTTCTGGTGGCCTTGGCTCTTTGTTGCCCCCTGCAGGTGAACCAACAGCCTCTGCAGCTGACAGTTACCCTGGGTGAAGGACGGCTGCTGTTGTACTTCTCCAGCTCAGAACCATGGGTGAAGGCAGGTCTGGAGCAAGAACTGCCCACAGTGCACTCTGGTCTCTGATGGGCAGCATACCCCACCGCTGCAAGTGACTGAGGCTACAGCTAGCACACAGCAGGCCTGTGCAGCGAATTCAGCTGGGACTGGACCAATGACATGGGTGGTGGTGACCTACGCACACTTAGGCCTCGCCGGCTCCATGCCCTTTGGGCTAAATTCTGAGCTAAGGCTGTGTCCTCCTAGGAGATCCTAGGACTCTGTGCTGTCCTGGAAGCCACCAAAAGAGCCTTTTAGCTGATGCCATCTAGGGCTGCCACCTATGCCATTCGAGACCAGCTGCAGTGCCTGGATCTGCCCCTTCCCCAACTACCCCCCTGGCTTTGCATGGCCCTCCTGGTCTATGCACACAGCTGTCGTTGCCTAAGTATCAGTGTTGACCCCTGGAAGCCCCAGGCTGACTGCCACGAGTGAGCCTTTGAGAGAAAGAGGATTCTGATATTTAATGGTGACGTCCCTTGGTTCTGGAGGCCTGATTCCTACCGCAAGGTTCTAGGATCTCAGAGGTGAAACAGCCTCTGAGTCTTGGGGGCATGACTACTGAGTTGGGGGGATGAAAGAAGGAGACTTCTAGGAAAGTGGGGCTCTTTGGGTCTGGAGGTCAGGGCTCCTGGAAGGGATTCCTAGAAGCTGAGGGTAGGGACAGCTCAACACTAGGGTTAGCCAAATGTTTGAGTTTCAGGAACCAGACCCAGGTGTTCCCATAAGAATTACTTTCCCCGT
The DNA here is from genome assembly GCA_963574655.1 of Perodicticus potto. Classification (NCBI taxonomy): domain Eukaryota; kingdom Metazoa; phylum Chordata; class Mammalia; order Primates; family Lorisidae; genus Perodicticus; species Perodicticus potto. The sequence goes on from CAUYRH010045657.1 coordinate 36,969, forward strand.
TACCTTTCTCAACCCCACCCGCACCCCTATCTCCTGGCCCCTCAAACAGCCACTATGAGCCGTGCAGCTCATCCTGTCCTGTGCAGGCCCTCAGGGCATCATGCCTGCTGCCCTGAAAAAACCTTTGGTGCTAGCTCCTTACTCAATGGCCCACCCTGCATACCCAGGCCCACTAAGGCTGGGTGGCCTGCTCATTACACAGGCTGCCTGTCGGCACAAAGGAAACCCCCTAGAGTGAGGGTGAGGCCAGCTTCCCAAAGGCAAACTGAGAGGCTGTTACTAGAAAACTATGGATTGGCCAGGTGGGGTAGTCTAATCCCAGGACTTTCAGAAGCTGAGGCAGGAGGATCACTTGAGGCCAGGAGTTGAAGACCAGCCTGGGGAACATAGTGAGTCCCTGTCTCTATAAAAAGTTTAAAAATTAGGCCAGGAAAAGTGGCTCAGGCCTGTAATCCTAGCTCTCTGGGAGGCCAAGGCAGGTAGATTGCATGAGCTCAAGAGTTTGAGACCAGCCTGAGCAAGAGTGCAACCCCATCTCTACTAAAAACAGAAAAACTAGCCAGGCATTGTGGTAGGTACCTGTAGTCCCAGCTCTTTGAGAGGCTGAGGCAAGTTCAAGCCCAAGAGTTTGAGGTTGCTACGAGGTATGAGCCTCACCACTCTACCCAGGTGATAGAGTGAGACTCTGTCTTAAAAATAATATTGAATAGGTTCAATGCCTTTAGCTAAGCAGTTAGGGCACCAGCCACATACATCAGGGCTGGCAGATTCAAACCCGGCCTGGGCCTGCCAAACAATAACTACAACAAAAAAATAGGCAGGCATGGCTCAGCGCCTGTAGCTCAGTGGTTGGGGCTCTGGCCACATGCACCAGGGCTGGTGGGTTGGAACCCAGCCCAGGCCTGCTCAACAACAACAACAACAGCTGTGAGCTGTGACACCACACACTCTACCAAGGGCAACATAGTGAGACTCTGTCTCAAAAAAAAAAATTAAATAAAATATTAAAATAAATGTTTAATGTACTGTCATACATTCTTATAAAAGAAGAAAATATAAAGCATTAAAGCATGTGGAATTGTGCCTGGCACATAGTACATGCTCAGAAAACAATGATTTGATTATGAAGAAACGGGTGAGAGATATAACTAGTTCCAGAGGCTTTTTTTTTCTCTAAAGCTGCTTTTTTTGTGTGAGATTTTATTTTCTTTTTTCAGATTAATATGAGGTTACAATGTTTGCATTTGTTTGGTAAAGCCCCTGTTGTAGTTATGTTCCTCAGCCAGGAGGTGTGCTGTATATCCTTATATTGTGCCTATCAGGTGGGAGGTCACCAATCTCCTCCCTTCCTCCCCAACTTGAATTGAGTTTTTCTTCTGGGTGTGTATTACCTGTCTATTAGTTTCATAGAGTTTCAAACACTAGACACTTGTCCTTCCATTCTTGTGATACTTTACTAAGAAGAACATAGCATTTATTATGGAAAATTTCAAGCATCACAAAACAGAGAACAGTATTATGAAATCCCTTGAACCCATCACAGTTACAAATATTTTGCTTTTTTTCCCACCCACTCTTTGTTTTGTTCTCACTGGAGGATTTTAAAGCAAATCCCAGACCCTACTTCTCTAGCAAAGACCTAGATATTTTGTTTGTTTGCTTTCTTAAGACAGTGTCCCTCTTCTGGGCTCAAGGGATGGGATCCTCCCACCTCGGCCCCCAGAATAGCTGGGATGAGAATTTTCTATAGAAACACACCTGGCAGGATTCACAGTGGTTTCTTTCTTTTTTTTTGTAGAGACAGAGTCTTACTCTGTTGCCCTCGGTAGAGTGCTGTCACCCAGCTCACAGCAACCTCCAACTCCTGGGCTTAGGCGATTCTCTTGCCTCAGCCTCCCAAGTAGCTGGGACTACAGGCGCCCGCCACAATGCGCAGCTATTTTGTTGTTGTTGTTGCAGTTTGGGCGGGGCGGGTTTGAACCCGCCACTTTGGTATATGGGACGGCGCCCTACCCACTGAGCCACAGGCGCCGCCTCAAGCTGGGGTAAAGTGCAGTGACATCACAGCTCACAGCAACCTCCAACTCCTGGGCTTAAGTGATTCTTTTGCCTCTCGCCTCAGCCTTCCCAAGTAGCTAGGACTACAGGAGTTCGCCACAACACCCAGCTATTTTTTGTTGTTCTTGACTGTGTTGTTTAGCAGGCCCGGGCTGGATTTGAACCCGCCAGCTCTGGTGTATGTGGCTGGCACCCTAGCCGCTTGAGCTACAGGCGCTGAGCCTCACAGTGTTTTCTGAACTCCGCTAGACGCCTCTCCTCTCTGCAGGTGAAAGGACGCTGGGTTCCAGGGGTCCTGAGTTATCCGGCAGCCCCCTCAAGGTCCCGATGCCCCCAAGCTGCCTGCAGGGACTACAGTGGAAATGCAGCCAACGACCAAATGCTTCCGGGAGGACTCGGAGTGCCAGTCTAGTCTACCACTCCAGGGCATGCAGGATTCAAGGCTTTTTTGTTTCTTTTGAGACAGAGTCTCTGTCGCCGTGGATAGAGTGCCCTCATGTCATAGCTCACAGCAACCTCATCCTCTTGCCTCAGTTTTTCTATTTTTAATAGAGACGGGGGGGGGGTCCCGATCTTGCTCAGACTGGTCTCGAACTCCTGAATTCAAGGGATCCACCCACTTCGGCCTCCCAGAGCGAGCCACTGCGCCTGGCCCAGGACTCAAGGCTTTAACAGCGGGTGAGGATCCTTTCTTCTACTGCTCCAGAACTTGACTCCCACCAGCAGAGGGCGCGGCCAGGCCAACTTCTAGAGCCACTTGCCGCCTTTGGGGGTTTGCCTTTCAACAGCACTGAGAAGCTCGGGATTCCCCCACCCCCGCCCGCGCCGACACAGACCAACCCTGGAGGAGGGAACACAAAGAGCTGCCCAAGACGGTTTTAATCAATAACCGATGACAAAAACAGGCTTGTACCTGTCCTCCCTCTGTGCCCCTGTGCCCTTGAGGACCCAAACGTCAGAACTCTTAGCTCCCACTTCTACTCAGGTCAGGACCCTCTGTCTCTTCCGACCCAAGACCTAGGCACCCGACCCCTTCCTACCACCTGAGCCCAGATTCCCCACAGCCGCTACCGCCTCAAGGACACAGATTCCTTGTGCGGGTGGGGAAGGTAACCAGCGGCTCCGCCCCCTAGTAACGCCCTCTTTCGTGTCGTAACTGCAGCGACAGCCAATCAGGCGTGACAGCGCAGGATAGCGGGAGTCCGGAGGCGGAGGGTTTGGGAGGTGCAGGGCGGAAGTGGCCGTTGTATTTGCACTTTGGAGTCTCCGAGTGCAACTCTGGCGTTGTTGTTCTGGGGAGCTCTCTGTGTGCGCCCGCGGCCCAGCTGCTACCATGAGCCGGCCCAGCCGCCTGCAGAGACAGGTTCTAAGCCTGTACCGCGAGTTGCTGCGCGCCGGGAGAGGGAAGCCGGGCGCTGAGGCGCGAGTGCGGGCCGAGTTCCGCCAGCACGCCTGCCTGCCTCGCTCCGACGTACTGCGCATCGAGTACCTGTATCGCCGCGGCCAGCGCCAGCTCGAGCTGCTGCGCTCCGGCCACGCCACGGCCATTGGCACCTTCGTACGACCGCGGGGCCCGACCCAGGGGTTTGGGGGCGCTGGAGCCCCGGGGATCCTGTCTGACAACGGTAACGGTCCAAACAAACCTCACGACGAAACGGGGACACCAGAGAGGCGGCCTGACGGACGGTGACAGACAGCAAAGAAGAGCTCACTCGATGGCCCAAAGGAGCCAGGGAGCCAGCCTGGCTGCGTGGGGAGGCCGAAGAACCCGCCTGATGGAAGTGCGAGGTCTTAAAAGACTAGCTTGATGGGATGAAAGAGCCCCTCTGGGTGACATGTTCGCCTAGAGAGCCTTGTGATGGACGGCGAGTGTTGCACAGCCTTTCCCGATGCTTGGCTACAGGTCGTCCCCCTCCCCCATAAGAGCTTGGTACCACCTGGGAAGCCAGTAAGCGAATGGTGTCAAGCCGAGAGCTACTTACCTGGAGGCATGAGAAGCCCGGACACCCTACTCATGGACCGAGAGTCTGAGACACGCTTCTCTTAACTCCTGCGAACATTCCCACCCCTGGCTTGTCATGACTCCTCTTTCCTGTATTTAACTCTGAGAAGAGCAGACTTTTACTGAGAAGTTTCAGGGAAGCTGCCCTGATACACGGTGAGAAGCTGGATCCCCTTTGGAAAACTTTGCCCCGCATTAATTGTGACAAGCCAGGACCGTGAGGAAGGGGCCAGGGGTCTCTCACCCAGGCTCATTAACTAAATACCCCTCAAGACCCCTCCTTGATGGTTCTGAGGGGCAACCCTGACTTCTGTGCACCTTCCCCCTCAAACTGTTGAACAAGGGGAGTAAAATTAGGGGTGTGCTTACTTCTCCGGTGGGGTCTTAAACATTTTATTTATTTGGAGATTTTCGAAGAGGCCTCCCCCATGTGCACTTAGTGAGAAGTGACCCCCCTGGCAGGGGATGAATGTGAGGAGCTGACTGTCCCTTTGGAGCCCTCTAGAGTGGTCGATTTAGTGAAGCAGCATAGTTTTCTCTCCTGGACATGTCCCTGGAGAGGACTCACCATAGCTGGACCCCAAGAGACCCCTGTTAACTCCTTAATGGAGGGCAAGTGATTTAACCTTAGTGCAAGAGAGGAAATGGAACTGAGAAAGCATGGCTCATAATCCCTAGGGCAGTAGTGGGGCTCTCAGATCCTTTTTATTATTTCACAGCACCTGGAAACTTGTCCTCAAACCTGGCTAAAGAGTCCAGACTCTTCAAGCTGGGATTTTTGTCAACAAGACCGTGGGGTGGGGGAGGGGAGATGGATCCACAGATCTCAAGCATACTGTCTCTCATGTCCCATATGGACCTGCCCTAGACATTACTCTGGAGCACAACATTTTGCTTCCCTAAGCTTATTTGCACCCCCTTAGTTGAATAAGTGGAAATGAATTCCTGCAGATGCAGTGGTGCGGGGAAGGAGGAGGACAACCTCAGGAAAGGAGCCTGGACCTTAGCTCTAGGGGAAGATGGACAGGAGAGAAACATAGTAACTGCCATAATCCCAGTGAGGGAACCAGAAGCTCAAATAGTTATAAAGTGGGATTGAAATCTGAAGCGTTCAAAGAAGCTTGCCAGAAGGTAGGAACAGGCTTCTACGCAGGAGGACTAGAGTGGGCAGAGACCTAGACGGGTGCATCGGAAGAAGTGCAGGGTCGCAGCTGGGGCCTTGGGTGCCCGGAGCACAACAAGGCTGTGGGGTTACTCACGTGACTTCAGCTTTGTCTCCTGTTAGCCCTCACCATGGGACCTCAGCCACCTTGTTCATCTCTCAGCCTCAGTTTTTTTCATCAATGTGATCCTGTTAACCCTGCCCTGGCTCCATCTCAGAGGAAAAGCCAAAGTCCTGGAAATGGCCAAAGGGGTCCCCATTCCATCTCCTGCCACTCACTCCTGGCTCCATGATTTCGAGCCATGGTATGCTCCCGGTTGGAGCTTCTGGCAGGGGTACAGTCTGTGGTCAAGTTTCCACTGGGGCTAGGCATCCCTGATCAAGAGAGGATTACAGATGACTGGGGTTTCCCAGAGAGGATAAGGAGGAGAATGCCTGAGGTGACGTTTGGAGGAGGTGTGGAGGTGAAGAGCAGTTAAGAACACGGATCCCAGAACCAGAAGGCAGGGCTTGAACCCCAGCTTCAGTACATACTGATGACATGATCGTGGACAAGTGACTTAACCTCTGTGGCTGAATGTATTTTTTCTTTTTTGGCTCAATGTATTTTTAAATGAAATGAGTATAATAATACTGCCTCCCTGATGTGGCCATTACTCTGCTACAGTGAATTAAATACATGTGGCAGCACATGATAATGGCCCTCCATGATCTATCACTCTAGTTCACTTGGAAGCAGTTCCCAAGAGGTTGCTGGCTTCCTACCCTGAACCTCTGTTGTGCTGAAGGGCTTTCTGGGAGGTGGGTCAATCCCTCAGAGGCAACCCTGAGCCTGCTGGGGACAGCAGTCATTGGATGAGTGCCCTGCCTGCCTCTTGTTCTACAAGGTTCCTCAAATGTCCCTTAAAGTGAGCACTGGTTGTTTGCAGTGGTTATGACTCCATGAATGCCCTTTTTTGGCTTTCCCCCTGCCCTGCCTCACTCTCCCTACTCATCACTCCTCACTCCTGCATTCTAGGATCACCTCCCAAATAAACCACCACCCAAGGCCTTGGCTCAGAGGATGTTCATGTGCCCCGCGTGGGAACTGAGCCAGAACTCAGCTGATAGATTGTGCATGCCTGCTGCTGCTTTTTTTCACTCTGCTAATGCACAGGGTCAGCATCTCACCCATCGGTTAAACAAGAATCTCCTGATCTTAAAAAATTACTATAAAGGACATATGGGGATTGGAGTAAGTTGGAATATAGATTGAGTTGTTAAAATAGAATTGAATTTAAAGTTCCTGATTTTGATGACTGTACTGTAATTGTGTAAGATAATGCCCTTGTTAAGAGAGACACACTGAAGTACTTAGGATTAAAGGCATCATGTCTTTAACTTGTGCTCAAGTGGTTCCAAAACATATGTACTTGCATAAACAGATTAGCAAGAGCATGAATGCTAATACAGATGAAGCAAAATGTTAATAATTGGTGACCCTCAGTAAAGAGTACATGGGAGTTATTATACTAGTCTTTAAAAGTTTTCAAGGACTGGGCTCAGTGGCTCATGCCTATAAACCTAGCACTCTGGAAGGCCAAGGCAGGTGGATTGCTTCAATTCAGGAGACCAGCCTAAGCTAGAGTGAGACTCCTTCTCTAAAAAGTAGCCAGGTGGCGGTGCCCGTAGCCCAGTGGGTAGGGCGCAGGCCACATACACTGAGGCTAGTGGGTTGGAACCCAGCCAGGGCCAGCTAAACAACAATGACAACTGAAACAACAACAAAAAAAATAGCTGGGCGTTGTGGTGGGCGCTTGTAGTTCTAGCTACTTGGGAGGCTGAGGCAAAAGAATCGCTTTGAGGTCGCTATGAGCTGTGATGCCATAGCACTCTAATGAGGGCAACAGAGTGAGTCTCTGTCTCAAGAAAAAAAATGGTCAGGCATTGTGGTGGGTGCCTCTAGTCCCAGCTACTTGGGAGGCTGAGGCAAGAGGATCACTTGAGCCCAAGAGTGAGGTTTCTGTAAACTGTGATGCCATGGCACTCTACCAAGAGGGTAACAACAAAGTAAGACTCTATTTCAAACAATAAATAAATAAAAGTTTTCAGTAATTGGTTTGTTTGTTGATAGAAAGTCTCACTCTGTCACCCTGGGTAGAGTGCTATGGCATCATAGCTCACAGCAACCAAAAACTCTTGGACTCAAGTGATCCACTTGCCTCAGCCTCCTGCGTAGCTGAGACTACACGAGGCCCAGCTAGTTTTTCTATTTTTAGTAGATATGGGGTCTTGCTCTTGCTCAGGCTGTTCTTGAACTCGTGAGCTCAAGCAATCCACCTACGTCAGTCTCCCAGACTCCTAAAATCACAGGTGTGAGCCACCATGACCAGCCATTTTCAATAATTTGAAACAATCACAAAAATCAAAAATTAAAAGTGTCAATAATTATATCAGCATCCTATGGGTCATTCTCCATCTTTGGGTACCAGAGATCCTCACATACAAGGCATGTTTTCATAAAAATGAAATATGTATTTTCTGAGATTTCATAAAAGTCATGCAAAACTGTTTCTTCACAGATTTTTTTCTATCAATTAAATGAAGTTTCTGTGTATTTGGCCTTTAAAGAAATAATATTTGGGCTTGGCGCCTGTGGCTCAACAGGCTAGGGTGCCAGCCATGTACACCTGAACTGGCGGGTTCGAATCCAGCCTGGGCCCGCCAAACAACAATGACGGCTGCAACCAAAAGAACAATGGCTGGGCGTAGTGGCGGGCGTCTGTGGTCCCAGCTACTTGGGAGGCAGAGGCAGGAGACTTGCTTGAGCTCAGGAATTGGAGGTTGCTGTGAGCTGTGATGCCACAGCACTCTATCCAGATAACAGCTTGAGGCTCTGTCTCAAAAGAAAAAAAAAGAAATAATATTTGGTCTGACAGATTCTGATCTCCACCCTATTGGGAATCACAGGTGGCTAGAATGTGTTCTTGTTTTGGGTCATAAACTCAGCTGTGCCAAGGGACCAGGCTATTTACCAGATCAGGAGTTGGCCCAGTGGCACCTTGAGGAACTCTGGAAATTTGCTGTACTGGACAAGGAGCCGCCAGGCACACCTACACCTTCTCATCACCTTTCTTTGAACAGCAACATCCTGGGTTCAAATGATATTGAGGAATGACTGAATTTTTTTTACAGTGGTAAAAGTATTGTGATTAGATTTTACAAAGAATCCTGATCTTCTGGAGATGCTCCATGAATGAGTAAAAGAATATGATGTCTAGAGTTGGCTTCAAAGTAATCTAGGGAGATGGAGGTGGATATTTGGGAAAGATGGAATGGATTTGGCCCTGAGTGGATAATGGTTGGAGCTAGTGATGAGTCCATGAAGACTTGTGATGCTGTTCCCCTTTTTTACAAGTTTAAAAGTTACCAGAATGAAAGCTGGGAAGACCCCAGTGGTGCCTCTCTTACTCAGATTAGTCTTCCCCATGGCTACACTTGATCTGGCCTCATTACCTCAAACCTCATCTCTTTCCACTCTCCCCCTCCATTTGGGCTTCAGCTACACTGGCTTTCCCACAAGCAGGCACATTCCTACCTCAGGGCCTTTGCACTTGCACCTCCACCCTGAATGCCTTTCATCAAGATCTGTACTGTTCAATATGGTAGTGAGAATAAATGTCCAGTGACTTGAACATTTAAAATGTGGGCAATGTAACTGAGAGACTGAATTTTTAATTTTATAAATTGTATTTATTTTAATTTTCTGTTTTGAGACAGAGTCTTACGCTGTTGCACTGGGTGGAGTGCTGTGGCATCATAGCAAACAGCAACCTCAAATTCTTGGACTCAAGTGATCCTCTTGCCTCAGCCTCCTGAGTAGCTGGGATTACAGGCACCTGCCACAACACCCGGCTAGTTTTTCTATTTTTAGTAGAGACAGGGTCTCACTCTTGCTCAGGCTTCTTTCGAACTCCTGAGCTTAAGTAATCCACCTGCCTCAGCCTCCCAGAGTACTAGGATTACAGGTGTGAGCCACCGTGACTGGCATTAATTTTATTTTATTTATTTATTTTTTTGTAGAGACAGAGTCTCATTTTATCGCTCTCAGTAGAGTGCCATGGCATCACAGCAACCTCGCTCTTGGGCTTAGGCAATTCTCTTGCCTCAGCCTCCCGAGTTGCTGGGAATACAGGCGCCTGCCACAACACCCAGCTATTTTTTGTTGCAGTTTGGACGGCGCTGGGTTTGAACCTGCCACCCTCAGCATATGGGGCCAGCGCCCTACCCACTGAGCCACAGGTGCCACCCGGGCCTTAATTTTAAATAATTTCAATTTGGGCCAGGCGAGGTGGCTTATGCCTGTAATCCTAGCACTCTAGCCGACATGGGTGGATTGCTTGAGATCAGGAGTTCAAGACCAGTCTGAGCAAGAGTTAGGACACCCCCTGCCCACCCTTTCTCTACTACAAATAGAAAAACTAAGGCAAGAGGATCCCTTGAGCTCATAAATTGGAGGTTGCTGTGAGCTATGACGCCACAGCACTCTACCCAAGGTGACAGCTTGAGACTCTGTCTCAAAAAAATAAATAATTTCAATTTAAAATCTGAAGTGGTGTAAAAGTAGTTTCTCTGTTACACAACTTTGTTGTTTTGTAAGACTACATTTTATCTCCCCAAACTTTAGCATCCAAACTGAGACATGCTACCAAAAAATATTTCAAAGACTTAGTAAGAGAAAAGGATGTAAAATATCTTATTTTTCTACATTGATTGCATATTGAAATGATATCAGGTTAAATAGAATATAAATTATATTATTAAAATTAATGTCACCCATTTCTTTTTTTTTTTTCTTTTTTTTTTTTTTTGTAGAGACAGAGTCTCACTTTTATTGCCCTTGGTAGAGTGCCGTGGCCTCACTGCTCACAGCAACCTCCAGCTCTAGGGCTTAGGCGATTCTCCTGCCTCAGCCTCCTGAGTAGCTGGGACCACAGGCACCTACCACAATGCCCGGCTATTTTTTGTTGTAGTTTGGCAGGGGCTGGGTTTGAACCCGCCACCCTCGGTATATGGGGCCGGCACCCTACTCACTAAGCCAAAGGTGCCTTCCCCCATTTCTGTTTAACATGACTACTAGAAAATGTTAAAATACACTAACAGCTCCAATTACATTTCTGTCGTACAGCACTGTTCCAGAAGTCTCTGTGGCTTGTTTTCTCATTGTAGTTTGCTATAATGGTATAATTATACTGTATTGAACGTCACTGTCACCCTAATACCTACCCCCCATTTAAACTGTAGCCCCTTTCCCCTTGCTCACTTGATTTTTCTCCTTAGCACTATCACCTGCTACACATTTTACTTTTTTTTTTTTGCAGTTTTTGTCCAGGTCTGGGTTTGAACCCACCACCTTCAGGATATGGGGCTGGCGCCCCACTCCTTTGAGCCACAGGAGCCGCCCCTGTTTTACTTATTTTTTAAATTCATTGTCAATCTCCCCTACGAGAATGTCAGCTCAGATGAATTTTTTTTTTCAGATTTTTTGTTTGTTTGTTTGTTTTTTGTTTAGACAGAGTCTCACTATGTGACCCTTGGTAGAGTGCCTTGGAGGAGCTCACAGCAACCTCCAACTCCTGGGCTTAAGCGATTCTCTTGCCTTAGCCTCCCAAGTAGCTGGGACTACAGGCGCCCGCCACAACGCCCGGCTATTTTTTTGTTGCAGTTGTCATTGCTGTTTAGCTGGCCCCGGCCGGTTCGAACCCGCCAGCCTCGGTGCATGTGGCTGGCGCCGTAACCACTGTGCTACGGGCGCCGCCAGCTCCAGATGAATTTTAGTCCATCTTGTTCACTGTCCTGGCCTGGCTCATAGCAGGCAGTCAATATTTGTCAAATGAATGAATGAACAAATGACACAGATTTGTTCTATTACCAGGTATACTGGGCTGATACTGGCAAAACTCTGCGAACTCTATTGGCCGGCATCCCGCGACGACCACGCCTTCTCTTTAGCTGAGGGCGGAGACTTAACTGGGCTTTAGTAACGGAGCCAACCCAGTTTGCATCCTGACTTTTCCCCTCAACCTGGAGTCTCTCTCAGAATCTGCTGCTTCCCTCACCTTCTCAGTATCCTCTCCCACTTCTAGTAACAATTTCTTGATTTTCTTTGGCGACCCATCCCTCCCCCATTTTCAGCCCACGTGGCCAGGCGGGGCTTTCTGCAGCCCCCAGAGTTAGCAGAGAAACCAGCCTTGAGACTTTGTTTGGAGCTATAAAAGAAGAGTGGCTCTTATTGGCTGCTAACTTAGCAGAGTGTATGATTGGAGATTTTACTCTGGCCACCACCAGGATAAGAAGCTAAATCAGAGGGAAGAACTGAGATAGTGACATCGTTTGGGTCTCAGGCTCTAGCTATGTCTGAAGTCCAGAACTTCTCAGTTACCCACAAAAGTTCCCATTTCTGTCTAAAATCAGTGAGAACTAAGCTGCTGCCACTTACTCCCTGTGTGGCCTCCTCCAATGACTGCCCTTCTTTGAGACTTTCCCGTTCCATTAAGTGGGACAACATCACTGTGTGGCTGTGACAGTTAAAGGGGAGGGTGTCGAGTGCACATTCAAGAGCCCACTCTAGCATCTGCCTCTGGTCTTGGGTCTAATGCTACACCCACCTCTTGTCCTGATTCCTATTAAGCTCTGGGGAAACTAGACTCCACGACTGTGCCCTGGCACTTCCGCTTAGTGCTATGAAGACCTCAGCCCACCATGCAGAATGCTGGGACGGGGCACTTACGTGGATGCAGGTCAGGATCTGCATCAGGTGCGCTCTGCAGCTCACCTGTAGTATCACCTGGCCCCTTCCCATACCTGCCTCTAGCTTCCTGTGGCAGACACCAGTGACTCTTTGCCTGAAGGAAGGGCCGTTAGCGGCCAGACAGGCCAGAAGTGCTGGGGCATCAATGTCTCCAGGAAGAGTCCTCAACAATGAGAGATGGGAGCTGGCATATAAATGCCACAACTTCTTTGCCCTCTTTGGTGACACAACTTCAAACTGTGTTCCACACAGTTTCCCAGAGGTCCCCAGTAGGATGGTGTCCAGAACAGCAAGCAACTGATTAACGCAACCACTACTGGCTTCTTCCCTCCCTGGCTGTCTTCCTCACTCCCCTACTATTACAAGGATCACCTCCCAAATAAAGTACTTGTACTTGAATCTTTGCATCAGGGTCTGGGGCAAGCCAACCTGAGATGAGCTGATTCCATTCTGTGTTCTGTAATCAAAGCAAAGGGATATGTCCAGACATGGGGGCCATAACCTAGATCCTGGGTACTCAAGTACACAAGATCCTGACACGTCCATTGACAGTGACCATTTATTATACATGTTTGGGCTGTGTAGTCAGATTGGGGGGAGACCATTGACGTAGCTGAGCACCAGGTAAGGTGTCCTGGCCAGTCGGGCATGAGAGCAGCAGAGGACCCCTGACATGGGCAGAAGCAATGCGGCCCCCACCAGGACAAGGAGGAGGAGGATAAGGAGGAAGGCCAGGGGCCACCTGGATGCAGGATCGGGGGCCCTGCCAAGGGAAATGCAGTGTTCAATATGTGGGTGGGGTGCCACTATGTGCCTTGTCCCATCTGGGCACCTTACCCAGTATCCACCTCCCAGACCCATCTGGGCACCTTACCCAGTATCCACCTCCCAGACCCATCTGGGCACCTTACCCAGTATCCACACCCCAGACCCATCTGGGCACCTTACCCAGTATCCACACCCCAGACCCATCTGGGCACCTTACCCAGTATCCACCTCCCAGACCCATCTGGGCACCTTACCCAGTATCCACACCCCAGACCTATCTGGGCACCTTACCCAGTATCCACCTCCAATGTCACATCCTGAAGACTGTGAGACACTTGCCTCTTCTTGTCCTAAGGATAGACAGCAGCCCACAGCAGAATGGATGGAAGTGACACTTAGTATGGACTTGCTCTTACTACTATAGACCTACAGGGATAGTCTCTCTCTCCTCCTTTCCTGGCACCCCTGCTATCCCCAGCACCACAATGACCATGGAATATCTCAGGCGTAGTGGATGTCTATGTGTGCCTATCCTCCCTCCAGTCCAACCCCCCTTTTCCTGATAACAGTGGCTCAGTTTGGAGTGGCAGGGTCATGCGTTCTACTCCCAGACCTTCAGGTTCATGTAAAGCTGACCCCCACCTACTCCACGTCCATGATTAGGGACATGACCCTGACCTGGCCAATCCTGACCCAAGCCAGGCAGGTGGGAGTCAGCCTCGGGACTTTGGCTGCTGCTAGTAAGTCAAAAGCAGTCTCCTTCCCCTGGGGTGGTAACCCAATGGGAAATAGGGGTGTGTGGCCAGGGCAGCCATTCTGCTGAGAAAGGAAGCCACCCTGGACAAGCAAAGGCCAAGAGAGGGAGGAACTTAGCCCTGATGCCATTTGAGGTTCTAAATTCAGCAGTACCTGGACTTTTCAATTACGTGAAAAAAAATAGCATCCCCTTTTTTTGTGTCATCCAATTGGTTGGATTTCTGTCACTTGCCATCAAGATTCCTGAGTGCTATACGTAGCTGAGGATGAGCTCACCTGAGGCTTCTGGAATAGGGCGCATCTTCGGTAACCTGCTAAGTGTTTCCGGTGGCTGAGACCAGACACGAGCATATCCTGTGGATAGAAAGGGGTATGTGGCTCTTGGAGAACAAGCCATTAAGAGAAACACAGTTGGGGAAGAACTAGGATGTGGAGGGGGTACCACAGAGATGACATTCTGGGGGCACAGCTCTCACAGGAGAGATGGGCAGAGCCAAAGAAACCAAGAGGAGAGACATTATTTATTCATTCATTCAACAAATATTTAATGAGTGTCTGTTACATGCCAGGCACTGTTCTAGGAGCTGGGGACACAATGAGGATTGAAATAGGCAAATTCCTGACCTCTACGGAGCTTCTGTTTTAGTGGGAGGGAGAGACCATATATATAAAGTCAAACAGCGGTAAGTGCTATCAGGAAATAAAGTAAGAAGATAAAGGTTGCTAATGTTTGGGGGCCAGGGGAGGCCTCTCTGAAGAGGAGGAGTTTGAGGAGAGACTGGAAGGAAATGAGGGCCATGCTTCTGGGGGCTTCAAAGTAGGAGTGAATGTGGGATGTTTGCACAAGAGCCAGGAGGCCAGTGCAGCTGCAGCAAGGGCAGTGAGGGGCAGAGGCAGAGAAAAGGGGCTTGAGGATGTCCAGACAGATGAGAGAGGAAGACAGTGAGATAGAGTCAGAGGGATGAAGAAAGGGAAGTAAACATGGAGACACCCAGGGATAAAAAGGGAGAAACTGAGCCACCAACACCTTGAAAAGGCAGGACACTGCGTGCCTGAGGGAGGAGGGTCCCTTGAGGGGACTGTTCTTACCTCAAGGGTTTGTCCCCTGCCCTGGGGGGCCCTGTGGCCACACAGCTCACAGGGAACCACCGGTGTCCAGGCTGTCTTTTGTCCCAAGGGGCCGAGGTCCCCAACATCCCCTGCTGGGTCCCATTCCAACTCTGCAGAAGTGGGGAGGCTACTGGGTGCCCAGGGCCCCCAGACTCCACCAGCTCCTGGCCCATCCGAGTCCTCCTCAATCTCCAAGTCCTGGTCCAGTGTGCCAGCATCCTTGAACACCTGGGTCAGAGAAGAGAGGTCATGGGAGTCACGAGATTGGGGCCCAGGCCAGGCGCCATCGAATTGGGCCATACCAGACTATAGCCGACCAGCTGGGCCTGCAGCTGCCACAGCCGTCGGAAGATGGTGTCTCGGTGGGCTCCAAGAGCCCTCAGGATCTGCTCCAGGTATGCCCAGGCCCGAGGCTCACTCCGCTGTGCCAGCCCCTCACCAAACGCCAGCAGTGCATCCACACGCTCTGCTGCCCCTCGAAGGTCTGCCTGCAGGGCCTGGGAACACATGGTCAGACATCACCTCTCACACACACCAGGGACACCGGAGACCCAGAGCTGGAGTTACCCCTCCTCCATTTTCTATCCGGAGACCTGAAACATGCAATAAACCCATTTCCCACCCCCCAAACCTGGCACCCACCCCTGGCGCCCTGCCCATCCTCACACATCCTGGCCTCCCTCTGCCCACCTGCAGCTGGACCATCCCTTTCTGGGCCAATGCCCAGGGCCCCCGGCCTCGCTCCATCCCCAGTAGGCAAAGGTGCAGGCTGTCTTGCTCAGCCTCTAGTACCTCCAGGCCAGAAATAGACTGCGGGGGAACACAGGGGTCCACATCAGGGCCAGTGAGCCAGTCTAGACATTACCCTCACCCCATTGCCACCCCTCCTGTATAGGCTCCTGCCTTCTGGATGCTTCTCTATAGCAGAATCCATCCCTGGGTCACACCAGGCCTGTGCCCACTTAGGTGCCTTTCCAGTAGAGCCAGGCCTAGGGACATCTAATACAAGGTCTTTGGGTTTTCAAAGCTCCTGGAAACCTGGATGTGTGTGGCTTGGGGTCTGACCGGGAGTGGGTAATGGGGCTGGGTACCTCCGAGAGGTAGATCTGGTTACACCTGGGCCAACAGTGAAATCACTCTCCCAGTTGGTAAAATAATGGAGTATTTTTCTACTGTTTGGTAGAGAGACATTTTCCTAAGTGTATCTCCCCTTACAGATGCCCAATACCTTTCCAGAATCATTACCTCGTCTGCAGTGTGGAGGCCAGATTCTGGGGGACAGAGAGGAGGTGGGAGCTTGCACAGGGGTCTGGGTCATCTCAGCTCACCTCACAATGTTTGCCTCCAGCTGGGTCCTCATGGGAAGAGGGCATTAACAATCTTGGGGGGCCAACAGGGGGCTCAGTACCCCTTAGCCTACCCTGGAAGTGCTCAGGAGGGTCCAGGGAGTCCTGCGCCAGGTTCTGGGCCTGCTCTGGTCTGCAAAGAAGGGGGCATTGAACGGGTGAGCTCTAGTACTTCACTTTCCACCTGACACTCCATCCTCAGTTCCCTTTCCTGTCCCAGGTGATCAGTCATAGCACCCCCTACCCTAATTTGGCCCTTGCTACTTCCTCCACCCTCTCAGGAACAATCTTCAAAAGCCCCAGTCCCCACCTGGTTCTCTTCTCTCCAGATGGAGGGCAGATGGTGTATCCAGCAGATTCCGGCTCCCTAGGGGCTCCAGGGAGGTGGTTGAGGGGCTCTGAGGGGAGGCTAGGGCCTAGAGGTGGGGACAGGGCCATAGCCGAGGGCCTGGGGACAGAGAGTCAGATGAAGACACCCAGTAAGAACCTTTTCCCTAACCAAAGCTGTCCCCCAGACCTTCTCAGCAGGACTCATCCAGGCCTAAGGCTGCAAAACACCCAAGGGCGGGGCCTGGCTCCACCCCTTCCAAGAGGAACCTGGACCCAGGTAATTCGATGCCCAGCTCAGGTGACAACAGAACAATTTAACTCTTTATGCCCTGGCAGCACCAATAGCTAAATCTTCCAACATCATCCCATCCTGTTCAAAGGAGGTTCCGGATGTAACCCACCCCAGCCCCTCAAGAGCCCCTAGATTCTCTCCCACTAAGGACCCATACATCTAATCTCCAGGGCCAACCCCACCCACTTATGGTCCGGATGTGGTACCCCTCAGGAACGAAAAAATCCACTAAAACCAAGGAAAGATATCTTGGGTTTATTTGGAATGGGGTCTTCTTGGTTCCCACAGTTCACTGAGAAAATACATAAGGCAGGGAGCCGCCTCTGCCACAGGGTTCCAAGGTCACAGCATGCCGGCCCCAAGGTGGGCAGGAACCCGGGAATCCGAATGGGTGCCAGAAGCCTGGTGGTCACTTGCTGAGCAGGAGGCCAGCACGCAGCACACGGGGCACGCGGCGTATAGTCAGGGAGACCCGGGTGCCCCGGACCAGGCAAGCTCCAGGCCTCACCAATGGGCAGGCGGCTGCATTGGATGGCAAGGAGGTGGCATCGAGTGCATCTATGCTGGTGGCTGCGATGCCATGGAGGAAGCGTGTGTAGGCAGTGCCACGGAGCACCAGCAGGCTTCGCGGTTCCAGCAACAGCGAGGTGGTGGGCTGGGGCGGGGGCCGGGGCTGTGGAGCAAGTTGATGGTTAGCCGGTCCCCAGAAGTCGGGTGGGGGGGAGAGGTGAGAGGTCACTGGCTTCGGGGGGGGGGGGGTCAGGGACAAGGGTCAACAAGTCCCCACAGACAAAAGCTAAAGAGCAAACACACTTCCAAGGATCAAGGCTTTGGTGGTTCAGAAGTGAAAACTGGTGGATCCTGGGGTCTGGGCTGCCAGGAAAGGGAGGAGGTGGAACAGCAGTCCCTCAGCGAGGGAGGAACTAGGCTGCAGGTAGGGCAATGGGGTGGAGGAGCTGCAGCTGGGATCTCCCAAGAGCTGGATTTGGGACAAAAGGACCAGGAAACTCAGGCAGAGCCAGCCGATGGGGAGGACAGCAAGGCAGAGGTTAGAGGGAGTGGGCACACCCAAGGACATCAGAATGTTAGAGGACACTAGCACAGAAGGAGGGGGAGTTGGCATACCCAGGAGAACATAAGGCTAAAGGGGAAGCTCCAAGAAGGAACTGGTCAGGGTGTCCAGGGCAGTTTCTGTCCACACCGAAGCATCAGAAATGCATCACTCAGAGAAAGAAGTCAGAGAAGGTGCTGACGGGGTCCCTGAACAGCAAGTCATGTGTCAAGGGTCCAAGGAGAATCTAGGTGTCCGGCACCACAGATCACATTACTGGAGTGGCTGGAAGTCTATGCAGGGGACCGAGTCAGGATCCCTAGGAGGATGCTGGGGAACCCTTGAGTATATGACAGTGGGGTATCTGAGGTCAGAGCGTATGCTGGAGTACTGCGGAGCCCTGCATGTGAACTGGGCACTGGAACACTCTAAGCATGTGGGGTCAGGAGGTCAGGGACATCTACTCAGCGGTTTGGGGCATTGGGGTGTCTGTGGAATCATGGTATACAGGATATCCTGAAAGCAGATGGGCTGGGCATCTAGGAGGCAGGTATACCCCGTGAGCGGATAGGGGGAGGTGTCTGGGAGGATGTCAGGAGAACCTCAAAGGCGGGTGGAAATGTCAGAGTGCCCACAAGTGGCTGGGACAGCATCTCAGGCTCACCTGTTCCATAGGGTCATCATCCTCTGGCTGCCGTGGCTCATAGAGGTCCAGCATGGTGTGGGAGCCCAAGCTGATGGTGCTGACAGTCGGGTAGTACAGTGGTCCGTCCTCATGGGGCTGGGGAGTGGGCAGCAGGGCTGGGCAGGGCAGGAGTCCACACTCCCAACCCTTCAGGCTAAAGGGGGGCTCCCAAGCTGGGGACAGGGAGGTGAATGCCTGCTTGGAGTGTGTGTGTGGCTGCTTGATGAGTGTGAGGGTAGGCAAACATGACACCCTGCCCCGTGATGTCTCAAAGGTCTGCAGGGGAGGCAGTTACTGAGGGGGTCAGGGTGAGGAGATCTGGTTACCATGATGCCCTCCCCAGGCAGATACTGGTTCACAAGGACATGGTTAGCTGGAAGACCCCCAAAAAGTCGGAGGTCAGATACTTTGTCCACGTAGCGCTGGAGCCATGGGGGTAGCCGCTCAGGAACCATTCCCCGAGGATGGGGGAGCCCACCTGGGGAGGGCAACAGCATCTTGAGGGCTCCCCAGTGGTACCTGGAGCTCCCCGTTAGGGATATCCAAATGATTGGAAGAACCCTAATCCCCTCAGTTACCACTGGACCCTTAAAGGCTCCCTAACTTCACCACTGGATTCTTTCACATACTCCCAATTCATAAGGAAAACCCTAACTCCTCAGGACCTCTACTGACCCCTCAAAATCTTCCTGTCCACTGTCACACCATATACCTTCAGGGAACCTCCCAAACTGTTCTTGAGACTATCGTACCTGGGCCCCCTACTCCAGCCCACATCCCAGAATCACTCAGGCCCTCAGCCAGGGACACTTACCCCAGTTCTGTAATCTCCTCCCAGAGAGCTGGGTCCACTTTGGCTTTGGGGCATTAAAAACCTAGGAGGTGGAGATAGGGGCACTCCTTTTTCAGGCCCCCTCCTCCATAATTCTCCCACCCAGGCCAACAGAGGCCTTTACCTGGAGTGGAAATGGGTCATCTCATTGTCTGTGGGAACCATTCTCCGGGTAGTGTGTTCCCAGGATTTTGTTGTTTGCCTTCCTTCCTGGGGAGGCCTATAGCCCCAAAGCCCACCTGTGTCTACTGGGATTGAGGAGCCAGGATTGCAAGATTGTGGTCTGAACCTACTCAGTTCTAGGACTAGCTGAGCCCTTTCAGCCCACCTGCAGATAGTCCGTACTCCTGATTCCTGGCTATCTGATGACAGTCTCAGTTCTAGAGCCTTAGTTTCTAATACCTGAGGGAGGGAGTGTGCTAAACTGGGCAATCTCAGCACAGCAGAGAACTCCCACTCCTTTGAAAACCCCCACCCCCGGCTCGGCGCCTGTGGCTCAATGGGCTAAGGCGCCAGCCACATACTTCTGAGCTGGTGGGTTCGAATCCAGCCTGGGCCCGCCAAACAACAATGGTGGCTGCAACCAAAAAATGGCCGGGCATTGTGGTGGGCGCCTGTAGTCCCAGCTACTTGGGAGGTGGAGGCAGGAGACTCGCTTGAGCCCAGGAATTGGAGGTTGCTGTGAGCTATGATGCCACAGCACTCTATCCAGGGTGACAGCTTGAGGCTCTGTCTCAAAAAAAAAAA
>CAUYRH010045660.1:0-10487 GCA_963574655.1 Perodicticus potto
ACTTCATATACAATCTGAAATATTTTAGTCGAACTGTTAAACGTAGCCTTCCTGGCATTTTCTTAATCACTATATGAGAGGGCAATTGGTGGGATCACATCTACGGTGCATCTTAGAAGGGTACTGGTGAAACTTATTAAAGGTAGAAGATGGAGAGCATTTTAAACACAACAATTGAATAAGCGAGGTGAATGATATGTTGACCAGTTTGATGCTAATCTAGATTGTATGTAGAGTTAGCATATTGTACCCCATAAATGCAGTAATGTACACAGTTCATGATCTAATAATAAAAAGGGGCGGCGCCTGTGGCTCAGCAAGTAGGGCTCCAGCCCCATATACCGAGGGTGGCAGGTTCAAGCCCGGCCCCGGCCAAACTGCAAGAAAAAATAGCCAGGCGTTGTGGCGGGCGCCTGTAGTCCCAGCTACTCGGGAGGCTGAACCAAGAGAATCGTCTAACCCAAGAGCTGGAGGTTGCTGTGAGCTGTGACTCCACGGCACTCTACCGAGGGTGATAGAGTGAGACTCTGTCTCTACAAAAAAAAAAAAAAAAATCTGTAGGAGTTGGAAAGCTAGGCAAACTATAAGAAACAGCACAGCAATAAATAAATAAAATGTCCTATTTCTGTGGTTCTAATTTCTTTCCCTTTGTCTCTTTGTTTCAACATTGAAACAGAGTCAGTGGCTACTGCTGGTAATTACAGCTGCTGGTGACCAGGGGCCCTGTTTTTTCACGCCAGCACAGAGGAAAGGGGCCTTCTTAGTTCCCTGTATCCTGTTCTCCGACCACATAACTTCTTTGACTTGTCAAATCAGACCTTGACCAACTGTTATTTCTGAACAGAATCACCGCTCTGTGGTGGTCTGGCTAAATGGAACACATTTATAATAATTTTTAAAGATTCCTCTAGGAGATTTATAAGGTAGATGATATTAAACTGGACAAATAGTGCTAGGTAATAGGAAAATGAAATACTCCATTCAGGTTGTTCAGTTTTTTTCACGAAAGTCCTGAAGATTTTAGGAAAAAAACCCCAGACATGATTTCAAATTTCTCAGATTCCTTTTGTTTTAGCTCTTCCCCTAAATAGTAGTTAATGAAGTATTAGCTGTTAGGAAAGTTATTTCTTTGTTATTCGACCTGGGCTTTTTATCTGATAAGCTAACCCTAGAAAACCCCTGAACATTTTAGAAATTGTTCAGGGGATTTTCATCTAAAATTAGAAAGGATGGGCATGTGGCTGGGCAGGGGGCTGGCTAACCAAGGTACATGAGCTCCCGTAGAGTTTCGCTCTCAATTTGAATTCTTCTCACTCTGTTATTTTTTTATGTCTGATTATGCATATTAAGACCTATTTGCTTTGTTATTATTACAGACGGTATTTTAATTCCTAGGTTATATTTAATAAGCATGGAAAAGAATCAATAAGCCTAGAATCTCTTTCCTCTCTATATAAAAAACTAAATTCCATCTAGTACTTGACAATATGTGCTTCCATCTCATTTTATCCTGACTGTAACATCACGACATAAAAAAGCAGACACAAATTCTTATTCTCCTGTTACGCATAAGGAAATAAATTCAGACTTTCATTAAGTTTCCCAGAATCACACAGCAAGTACGACTCAGGACTAAGAATGGAATCCATGTTCTAGTTCAAATGTTTTCACATCCGAATGCCAATGTACTAATACTTTTTAACTTTTATAACTGTGTTAAAATGAGTTAAAACTGAGTCCTGTATGAAATGAAACAGAAATGTCTGAATCTCTAAAATAACCCCTAAAATGGCAGATAATCTCAGTTCATCAAAATCATAATTTTTTAATTTATAGGTTGCCATATTTCTGCCAGTGTTTTCATGGGCTTTGGAGCCACAGAAGTCTTAAGTCCAGGTAATTGTGAGTACCAAACAGTTAGCCTTGATCTGGT
Organism: Perodicticus potto; assembly: GCA_963574655.1. NCBI lineage: Eukaryota > Metazoa > Chordata > Mammalia > Primates > Lorisidae > Perodicticus > Perodicticus potto. Next base: position 1,934 of record CAUYRH010045660.1, read on the forward strand.
CCTGGTCACACTTCCAGCGCTTCAGAGAATTAACAGATTCATCTCATTAGTCCAGCGTTCAAGGATCATGGGAAGGGATTGTTGGGAAGGAAAAACCTTCACTCTCCATTTAGGTTCAATAAATGGAGGACTATGAATTAGACAGGACCAAAAAAGATTACTAAGAGAAGAGGTACACAATTTTATTAATATTTATGTGCACAAGAATTTGCTAATAATAAGAGCCACTCAAAGAAATGCTTAAGACTGGGGGATTATAAACCCTTCGTTAAGTACAGAGGGTTTGGGCTTCAAACAATGATGATCTATTATAGGGAAGTGACGAGGACACATAGAGAGGAAACAAATGGTCAGGGTTATTTTCATAAGGTCTGTCTATGCAAACTTATCTTGGCGTTGACTCTTCAACTTTAACAAGGTTGGCCAAGTGTGGTGGGTCATGCCTATAATCCTAGCACTTTGGGAGGCCAAAGTGAAAGGATCACTTGAGGCCAGGAGTTCAAGACCACCATGGGCAACTTCGTGAGACCTTGCCTCTACAAAAAATAAAAATAAATAAGAAAAATAAGTCAGGCCTGTTGGCAAGCACCTGTAGTCCCACCACTTGGGAGGCTGAGGCAGGAAGATAGCTTGAGTCCAGGAGTTTGAAGTAACAGTGAGCTGTGATTGTACCACTGTACTGTACTCCAGCCTGGGCAACAGAGAAAGACCCTGTGTCTAATAATAATAATATAATAATTATAAGAGTCATTTTTCTCTTCCTGGTGGGGTCGGGAAGAGGGCCCCTTCCTCAAAGAGAAATTTATTCTCTACTCTCAGGCATACAAGAAAAAGACAGAGAACTCTTCCTGCATCTGTTTCAGCTCAAAATAATTTCTGTGCTAAGGTGGCATATTTAGGGGTGGCATATTATCATCTCCTTCATTGCTACTCAGCTGAAACTTTGCAGAAAGTTTCACACATCAAAAGCTGAGTTGGTGGCTATAGAAAGAAGATTTGGGTTAATTCCTGAGAGGTAAGAGATCTACAAAGAGAAAGAAGAACATAGATCAGAATAAGAATAAATAAGCAGAGAAAAGCAAATCTAAGTACATTTCCACATATCTTGTTAAACTCGTCTCTTAGTACTGGAACTAGGTCAGTCTAATTAAACAGCTGTGTCTCGTTTCAGGAGGTGGTGTACGGGTAGGAGTGGGGGCCCCCCTGAAGTCTGGCCTTTATGGAATATGAGCAATCAGGTACTTAATAAGGGCCATTTCTATGAAAACAAAAGAAAAAAAAGATTGATAGTTGGAATAGACAATAAACCTAGTTTTTGAATTCAGAGGGCAGTCAGTTGAGGGGATGTCTAAATGTTGGAGCTGGCCTCCACTGTAGCTCAGTGGTTAGGGCGCCGGTCACATACACCAGGGCTGGCGAGTTCGAACCCAGCCCAGGCATGCTAAACAACAATGACAACTACAACAAAAAAATCTCCAGGCATTGTGGTGGGCGCCTGTAGTCCCAACTACTCTGGAAGCTGAGGCAAGAGAATCGCTTAAGCCTATGAGTTTGAGGTTGCCGTGAGCTGTGATGCTACAGCACTCTACTGAGGGTGACATAGTGAGACTCTATCTCAAAAAAAAAAAAAAAAAAAAAAGGCTCACTGCCTGTAGCACAGTGGTTATGGCACCAGCCACATACACTGAGGCTGGCAGGTTCAAACCCAGCCTGGACCAGCTAAAGTATCAATGACAACTGCAACAACAACAACAAAAATAGCTGGGTATTGTGGTGGGAGCCTGTAGTCCCGGCTACGTGGGAGACTGAGGCAAGAGAATTGTGTAAGCCCAAGAGTTTGAGGTTGCTGTGAGCTGTGATGCCACGGCACTCTATGGAGGATGACATAGTGCTACTCTGTCTTAAATAAAAAATAAAATAAATAAGTCAATGTTGGAGCTGATGTGTCTTTTGGTAGTGGGTTAGGATGAAAGTGGCAATCTCGTAGTCCTGGGTACTTCCCAGAGTCTGATAGAGTGTGAGCTTCCCAAGTGGTCCAAACTGTTGTGGTGATAAATTCTTTGACATTATGTCAAGTTGTTCAGTTTCAGGTTTCAGGGCTTCCAGAAAAGGGCAGTTTTAGTTCTCCATGATGCCAAGGCACAAGGGTAGGAGAAATTGGAAATATTAATTACAAAATGTCTGGATTGAGTTCACAAAGGAGTGAAAATAGCTCAGTGACAATGAGCGTCCACCAGGGTGAGTTACAGTTTCTTATCGAAACAAAATTTCTCTCTACAATCACCCTCATTTTGATCAAAGGTAATAAAAGTATGCCTATTTCTGTTTGCCAACTGAGTCTAGTCTCATTAACCTTGGCCTGATTATTTACGTAAGTGCAATAAGAATGGTAATGTAGCACATAGGCCTTTTTTAAGTTTACCCTTCTGGAACTTTTAATAAGGAGTCTCAGAGTAGAGTTTTAAAAACTCTTGAGAGTAGTGAGCCAAACCATGAATTCACCATCAGACTTTGCCTGTAGTCTCTAAGGATTTGCGTAGATTTCTCTCTTCTCAAGATCTCCAAAAATATCCCAAGTTTCCAGCATCTGCCAGAAAGTGACCCTCCTTATTCTTCTGTAATGCCGGGAACACTATAAACCAGATACGAGGCTGGTTTTTCCAAGGGGGATTTTTAAGCACTGGCTACATAAAGTCAACATTAATTCATCAAAACCCTTTGATTGAGTCTGGATCTACACTCTCCATTTTCAAATAGCACATTCCAATCAAAGCCTGAGTAATATCGCCAAAGTTTTCAGTTCTATCTTACAAGAACAGATTCCTGTTTAACTTATATTGCCAAGAAAACAGGACGACTCATTAAGACTTTCTGAATTTTGGAGAGGGAAGGGAGAAAAGCTAAATATTTCATTTTTTTTTTATAAATATATACTGTCTTAAATTATTTTGAGTTATAGATACTTTGAGAGAAAAGAGAAAGGGGTTCTTTCCATCCAGAAGATAGAACATTAAACACCCAGCAAGTTTCCAATCAAAAAGGCGATAAAAATTGTGATCACTTATTATCAGTTTATTTTATCCCATGTGATTAATTCTTCTTCTGCTTTATCTTGGTTTGTGAATTTGTGGATTCATTAAAGTTATTTCAGCAATGTCACCAGAAGTCTGTCCTCCAGAGCACCTACCATTATTTTTCTCCAAGTATTTTTCTTCTAAGACAGTCTAGTCCCTCTTTGCTGAAGACGAAGCACATTGGCCTGTATCTGATTGCATGAGCTTTCAGGAAAGCCTCAGCACAAAACTATTCAACTGCCTGTAAATGAGATTTAAAGATTTAAATTGGCCATGGCTAAAGATCTGATGAGAGTTCATTAGAAGACAGGTGACAAAGACATTTGGTTGTTTCTGTGACATAAAAATTTTAAGATAATAACATTATATTAGGACATAACATAGACAGCAAGGACGTGGATGAATTTCTAGGAAACTGTATAGTTTCCAGAAAAACATTTTACTCATATGAATATAACCAAGGATGGATGGCTAAGAATCACTTTTCATTTGTTGATGCTTCCCATACAATTTAGCGTATTACATAAGCCTAATTAATTTACCATCTCTCTTTTTTACAAAATGAGAGGATAAATCCTTTGAGATGTTTCCAGGAACTCTCCGGGAAGTTCCAGAGTTAGTTCAAGGTCAAGAATACTTCATTTTGAACTTAAATTAGTGAAGTGGTCAAAAATGTATGAAGGTTTGAATGCTTGCTTAAATTGGATCCCAGGTAACTATGAAACAATACTTAGTTATCTATTTAACTAAGTGACAATAAAAGATTTTCAAGATAAATACAGGAGATATCATGATTGTGAAAAAAAAAACTTTAACTCTTTAAATTTTGAAAAAAAAACTTAACTTTCTTAAATAATCAAAGCCATGATAAAGACAGCAGAAAGCCACAGAATCTTTCTTTCCTTGGTGCCATCAGTCAAGAAGTAAAGAAAAGCTTTCATAATCTCTTATTATGGATAAATTGGGCTTGCCACCCTTAGCACAGTGGTTATGGTGTCAGCCACATGCACCAAGGCTGGTGGGTTGGAACCCGGCCTGGGCCTGCTAAACAACAATGACAACTGCAACAAAAAATAGCCGGGTGTTATGACAGGTGCCTATAGGCTCAGCTACTCAGGAGGCTGAGGCAAGAGAATCGCTTAAGCCCAAGAGTTGGAGGTTGCTGTATCCTGTGACACCACAGCACTCTACAGAGGGTGACATAGTGAGACTCTGTCTCAAAAAAACAAACAAACAAAAAAATAGACAAATTGAGAAGTCAAAGACCTAAAATAAAAAATTATTCCAAATCGTGAACGACAAGAAACCGAGTCCAGGTTCTGTGTGGGCAACAGCGGCCTTTATTCCCACTCACCAGGTGAGCTGAGTTCCAGAAGGAAGTCAGCACCTGGGTTTGGGTGGATGGAAATTTGAAGAGTCAGAAGCGTAGTGATTGGCACATTCCCACCTTCCTCCTGAGCAGGTTGGTTTTATTTGGGTGGGTCCCTCCATTTGACTCTATTACAAATAATCCATGTGGTCATTTTAACTCTAATTTCACATCGGTATACTACTGGGCTCATTTTTAAAAAACTTATAGATAAATCCATTCAATCTTAGCCAGCTCAACCACACAATTTAAGAATTCTTTCTCTCCTGTTCTTATTCTTGCTTTTTTTAATAGACCCTTTGCAACCTTCTGTATCCATTGGATTTTTGTCTTTTATTTTATTCTCTCTCATTCTGGAATAGCATTTAAATAACTGCTAAAAGGCTATAGGATGAAATCACATTTTTCACAGGACAAATTGAATTTTTCCTTAACAAAAACACATCTGACTTTCTTTGTATACTTTGCACCCTTATTCCTACTAATTCATTCACATGTATATATTAGATTTCTTAACACTTAGTAACATGCGTTTCCAGTGAAAATGAGGAAGTAGACAATTATAAACCATCTATTCAGCATTCTGAACTAGATTAGTAAATTCATGAATACACTATTTCATACTTTCCACAGCGTATTTCCTAAAAGTACAATTTCTCAATGTAGCAAAAAACAACATGTTTATTACTAGATCAAACACCTTTATTCTCCCTGTAAAATTAAGAAGCACGCATGCATGTGTCAACATAGAGACAGAAATAGAGATTTAATGACTTTTAAGATTTTTAGACACCAAGGCAGGTATAAATAAATAAACACAAAACTCCTTAATTTGTATAAAAGTTGGTTCTCACTTTTGTCTTTTAAAAAATTTATATATATGGCTTGGCACCTGTAGCTCAAGTGGCTAGGGCACCAGCCACATATACCAGAGCGGGCAGGTTCGAATCCAGCCCGGGCCTACCAAACAACAATGACAACTACAACCAAACAATAGCCACAATAGGTATTGTGGTGAGCACCTGTACTCCCAGCTACTTGGGAGGCTGAGGCAAGAGAATCGCTTGAGCCCAAGAGTTTGAGGTTGCTGTGAGCTGTGACGCCACGGCACTCTACCAAGGGCGACATAGTGAGACTCTGTCTCAAAATATATATATATATACACACATATACATATATATATATATATATATATGTGAATTACATTTTTGGCAAATGGAACAAGTCAAAGTTATCTGCTCAATATGAGGGCTAAAGCTTTTTATCAACATTTTTAACCTGACATATAACCTTATTGAGACTGTGGCTTTAATTTCAGATGGTTGTTTAAGTCGACTGAGAAATTAATTCAAGGTGATTTTTGGGCTGCAAGTCAAAGTTATTTCCTTTGAGATTTAAGTTTTAAAGAGATCGCTCTCCCGTCCCAGAGGAGACAGTTCTGGGTGGTAGAATATTTGTATCAGAAGGGGGAAGGAAAAGAATGCAAACTTTTCAAGTACCTGCTCAAAGTGAGTTTATTGGCATATTTGCAGGTAATACCAGCGTTGGTTTTTATTATTGTTATTATTATTGGACAAACAGTAAATTCTTCTGGTAAGTAGGCATTTTGAAAGGGGGTGGGGCGGCTGGACCACTTGTAATCCTAGTACTTGGGGAGGCCCAGGTCCGTGAATGGCCTGAGCTCAGGAGTTTGAGACCAGCCTGAGAAAGAGCAAGACCCCATCTCTACTAAAAATAGAAAAACTAGCTGGGCTCCTGGAGTCTCAGCTATTTGGGAAGCTGAGGCAAGAGGATGGCTTAAGCCCAGGAGTTTGAGGTTGCTATGAGCTATAATGCCACGGCACTTTACTCAGGATGACAGTGTGAGACTGTGTCTCTGAATAAGAATAACAATAATAAAAATAAAAAAAAAAATAAAAAGTTGCCCAGGCGACGTGGCTCACCCTTGTAATCCTAGCACTCTGGGAGGAGGCCACAGCAGGTAGATTGCATGAGCTCAGGAGTTTGAGACCAGGCTGAGCAAGAGTGAGACCCCATCTCTACTAAAGAAAACAAACACACACACACAAAAACTAGCTGGTCATTATGGCAGGCACCTGTAGTCCCAACTACTCAGGAGGCTGAGGCAAGAGATAGCTTCAACCCAGGAGACTGAGATTGCTATGAGCTGTGATGGCACAGCACTCTACCCACAGCGACAGAGTGAGACCCTGTTTCTAAATAAATAAATAAATAAAATAGATGGTTTATGGGTGCATGAATTTTAATTTTTGTCTGAATCTGATTTCTACTCTTTAGTTTCACTACAGGAGTCTTTCAGGCTGGCCACGATACACCTGTTTCCTTCTTTCAATGTAATCCTCCCATAGGTACCAGTAGGACATTTATTTCAAGTGAGAATTTTCTAAATGTCCTTTTTAAACATAAAAAGGGTTTCCTCATTCAAGTCTCTCTCATCTGGCCATTGACAATTTAGGATCTCCAAAGGTATATCTGTTTTAGAACATGACCCAAAACCAATAAGACTTTTTTTTTTTTTTTTTTTTTTGTAAAGACAGAGTCTCACTTTATCGCCCTCAGTAGAGTGCTGCGGCATCACACAGCTCACAGCAACCTGCAGCTCCTGGCCTTAGGCGATTCTCTTGCCTCAGCCTCCCGAGTAGCTGGGACTACAGGCGCCCGTCACAACGCCCGGCTATTTTTTTGTTGCAGTTTTGCTGGGGCCGGGTTTGAACCCACCACCCTTGGTATATGGGGCCGGCACCCTACTCACTGAGCCACAGGTGCCACCCAAAACCAATAAGACTTTTATGACTCAAAACCAATGAGCCTTTTTATGGTTAAACCTGCAAATCTGTGACCCCAGGCAGACAGTGCAGAGCTGGGACTTTCTCAGCAGCAGTGAGGCAGGAAACAACACGGGGCCCTTATGGAGAGCCTTTACTCAGACAGACTTTCCAGATGGATGGCATGGTCAGATGGAAAATTCAGCTAGCCTTTGTCTCAGGTTCCCAGGCTGATCAATAGCCTTCTCGAGACTCAGGCCCCAAACCCTATGCCTCCCCTGAAAGGAGGCATTAACCAGAGACAGAGAGAGAGAATGCTCTCACTCTACCTAAGCCAGACTCTCAGGTTAGAAAGGAGAACCTCACCTTTTCTGGGTGAGGGACACCAGTCTGCTCCCAAATCTCTCTTAAACTCACCAGTCTGAGAGACCGGCTCAAACAAGCTTCTTCTAGACCTATGCCTGTATTCTACCCTATGGTTTTCCCCCTTATGACAAGCAACACAAAAGATAGAGACAAAGGGAAAAATAATGGCTATCTCCAGAAAGAAAAGGATTAGTAATGAAAGTCCTCCAGCCAAAATCATGAAAATCATAATACTCAGAGAACTAGTTCTTACAAACGTTTTGTTCCTTGTCAATCTAAATTTGAAAAGGAAAAGACAAGAAAAGTCTCATACTGATCTCATTTGACCAGACTCTGCAGAAATCTGTGGGATTGACTTGGTAAGAATACTTACCTATCTATCACATGCAATGGGATTAAAGAAAGAAAATAATAATAATAACAACAACAGCAACAACAAATGCTTACCTTTACTGGCTTTATCAGAAGTCCTGCGAGATAGCACCTACAACCCTTAGAACTAGCAGAGAGTCCTAGCCCATCCCATCATCTTGGCAAAACTGGAAGGGAACAAAACACATTTTCTTCACTCTCTTAGGTTTGGTCCCTAAAGGACTATGAATTAGAATAACAAAAGACAGATTAATAGTAGATGGAACACAATTTTGATCAATCTATATGAGTAGAGATGGGAGTTTGGAGTTTGCAAGTTTGCAGGTGAGAGGGGAATCTCAAAGAATCAGACTCAGAAATTATATACCTAATTATTGTGTTAAGACATTTATACTCTATACTAATAGATCTGACATGTACCCTTGCATTATGCACCATAGGTGTGATCCCACCATTCACCATCCTCGATATGACCTCCCCCCTCCTCTCCCTTCCCCCCTCCTCCCTCCTTCTTCCCGGGCCATAGTTGTGATCTATTCTTCCTATGAAAGTGTGAGTAATTACAAATTGGTTTCATAATAGTACTG